>LUCG01196106.1:0-11447 GCA_001633085.1 Carthamus tinctorius | reverse complement strand
CATATATATATATATATATATAGACACACACACACACACGTATGTATGTATATATCATCCTTGCTGTATTTGGAGCAGTGGTGGATCCGAGCAGTCCGAGGAGACCACAACAGTTACCTCAGATCTTCCCAAAAAGGCCGGGCTGATTGATGACTCCAGCAGTAGAATACAAGCAGCTCGTGAGCGTTTTCTTGCCCGTAAAAAAAATTAAAAACAGTTTTACTTGCTGTTATTACATTATGGTGAGTTTGCTCTTGGATACCCTGGTTGAACTACTATGCAAGTTGTCAACTTTAACCACCAAATATTTTATAGGTGTAAAGAAAAGATTTGAATGATCTTTTATTATACAGAGGCTTTTTGCAGTCTACATGATTAGGTTGAAGGTATGCTACTACATCATTGTTTTATGTAACTGTTGTAATAGAAGTATAACCAATGAGCTATTCTTTTATTTATATTTTTGTCTAAAAAAAGACTTCTTTTTTGCAAATCTGTGGCTTATAGCTGTGCTCAGCCTTTTTTGCGAGCTAGGGGTTTTCCGAAAAGGTCTGTATACATCTTATCTCTAACCCTATCTGATGCTGATATGTTTCGTATAATTATCATCTTTTACCTTGTAGTTTTTGACTTCCACTTGTGAAAGCTTAGGGTACTTTCCAATGGATGACACCAAATTCATAAGAATTGGTGTAGACAATCTCTTCAAATTGGTAACATAAAATCTTACACTTTTGTAGTATATTTCTTATCTTCTCCGATTGGTGGAAATGAATAGTGTCACACCAAATCTGGTGTGTTGCTATTCATTACACCCGATTTGGTGTCTCTATTGTAGTGATTTTATTTATTTATTTATTTTTTTGTGGGGGGGGGGGGTTGCTTTTAAAAGATACCTCTTTGAGACCTCTTAATTTTCAGAATTAAGAGGTTTCCAAACTTAAGAGTTTGGTTTAGTTTAAAGAAAATGTCTGAGATTTTTTTTTACCGTCCTTTAAAATTTTACGAGGTGAAACCAGACTTCATATCTCTTAAAAGACAAACGGTATCTTACTGTCGAATTTGGTGTTGTTGAGATCGTCTTATGTCATTTGGAATATGAAAATAGAATTCTTTAGACCATATTCAATCTAACACTATACACACTAAAAACAAAAAAATATAGGTGTTCTCCTCTCTAATCCAATATTAAAACATTTAAAAGAAAGAGGCCAATAAAATATTAAAATGGCCTCTATATTTGAAGACCGATAAAGGTGGTCTTTAAAACCAAATACTAATACTTTATTTAATTTTTATAATTATATATATATATATATATATAGATTAAAAGTTTAATATATTATGATTACTAAAAGTTGATTTTAATGTTTTTTTAGTGTGAAGACAGAGTTGGTTTTTTTTTGGTGTTGAAGGGGTCCACGATTTTTAGGTGTCGTTTGTTTTTTAAGAAGCCTCAAGTCTGATTTTACATCATCTAACAATTAAGAGAGGCAAATGATGCACCTCTTAATATTTTAGAGGAGAGTAAGAAGGTTTTAAACATTTTCTTAAAAATAAAACAAAGAGTTTTAATTCTGCAAACCTCTTAATTTTTGTACTTTACAGGTTTTAAAAGATATTTTTCTAAAATGCTATAAGCTCAAGGTAAAATAATAGAAAGATAAAACCGTAAAAAAGTGGAAAATTGCTTGTTAATGGGTTAAAAATGGCCTGCACAAGCACATTTACCGCATTCGGTGAAAAATGAGCCCATCCTATTTTAAAAGATGTAATCTTGACATTTTATTTTAGTTTGATTAAAATTTAAAAATTAATTTTTTTCACAAAAAGCAATAGTAAGAAAAATAAACTGCTTAAGATGGTTAGACTTGACAAAAAATCATTATGGTTAAATGATAAGTTAATAAATATATGTGAATATATAAAAGTTATATGTGGCTAACAATTTTTTTTCTCTTTGCAATTTTCTTTTATTAATAAATCTATGAATAATGCTCCAATTATATAAAAGCATTCAATGATTTCTAAAAACAACCAACTTTTCACCTTTTAAAAACTTGTTGCTACTTGCAAAGAATAATTAACTTCTAAAAGAAAATGTCATAAAAAACTTTGTCATTGTTCACATTAGCTAGGGTACAAAATCACATGATGGTAAATTATTGTTCACATTTTAAGTTTTTATAGCAAACTTGAAAAAAAAAACGTTGATATGAAAAACCGTGGACATCTTTTTATAAGGTTTTTCATCATAGCTCATGAAAAGTTAAAAAACACATATTTACGATTGTATAAATAGATGGTTCAAAGTGTTATGCCATCATTCTTCACATATGTGAAGGTGCATTATGTAGGTTAGAGATGCACAAGCTTGTTTTCAACGAACAATAAAGGGGGCTGACATTGCCTGGCGAGCCGACTCAAACTTTGGAGTTGAAAAAAGTTCTGATCCAGTTTTTCAGACCATGTTTTTTTTGGCTTTTTAAGGCTTAATTAGACTTTTTTGGGTTGGGTTTTTTTTGGCCGAGCCTAGGCTTTGACGTGACCCACATTTTTGGCCTGAATAGGCATTGAGGTGAGGCCTAGTCCAAGCTGGGCTTCGGGCTCGCTAGGCTCGAGCTTTCTTTGACTGGGCTTGGGCGTGTTTGGACCCGGGCTTATTTATGCATCTATCATAGCCTTAAAAGTAATGTGCATACATTAAAAATACAATACTTTTTAGAAAAGGAATTACTATATTGAGTAAATTACGGATTTGATCCCTGTGGTTTGGGGGTTTTTATGGATTTGGTCCCTAAAACTTTAGTTATTACGAATTTGGTCCCTGTGGTTTGCAAATTCTTTTGGATTTGGTCCCTGGTAGTGCAAATAGGCAGGGACCAAAACCAATAGAATTTGCAAACCACAAGAACCAAATCCAAAAAAATTTGCAAACCACAGGGACCAAATCCGTAATTATTAAAGTTTAGGGACCAAATCCGTAAAAAACCCCCAAACCACAAGGACCAAATCCGTAATTTACTCATATTATATAAGGTATGCAATATCATAATAACTTCGTTAGAAGTTAGGTCAAGGCACCATTTGTGCAAACAAAATTTGGGTGAAGGGACTGAAACGTAATATTACTAAACTAAAAGGACTAAAATTGAACATGAACAATTCTTTTCCTCGAAAGTCGGAAGTCAGCCATTTTCATGGGAGATTTTTAGATTCAAACACTCAACACACAGCCTTCGCTCACTTCTCAGTCTCACTTCTCAGTTCACTTCCACGATCGCCGGTGAGATTTCGAATCCATGAATCTAATAGCTGAATTATATAATCAACGTAACCGAATCATGTTTTTGAATCGATATCGTTTGATTTCACCTGTTGGATTTGGATTTCTTCTACGTATCACATCGTATTCATCATCATCATCATCATCGCCGTGGTAGATTTGGAGTTTCGATGAGATTGTTTGATTGATTGATTGATTTTAAGCTAACGATGATTGTTTTGATGAATTTGAAGAGAAGATGAAGCTGGCACCGAGGGAGGTGGAGAAATTGATGTTACATAATGCTGGATATTTAGCGCAGAAGCGTCTAGCTCGTGGATTAAGGCTTAATTACACTGAAGCTGTTGCACTTATTGCGACTCAGGTAGTATATTAGTATATACCATTGATTTACTTTGATATCTTGTGGAGTGAGTGATATTCGTTTTTTTTTTCTCGGCTTTCTATGGATAACACTGGTGATAATTTTAGATAGATGGCAAAAGAACGATCTAGACTGTGTTTGGCAAACTAGCTGATAACGTAGCCGTTGACTAAATAAGCTAGCTTATGAATAAATTATGTTTGGCAGAAACCAGCTTATGGGTATGTAAAATTACCAAAAGGGATATCTTGAGAGATAATAATTAATATTAATAAGGGTATAATTGGAAAAAGCTACGAAAAGCTTCTGAAACGCTATTCCGACTAGCGTTTCAATAAGCTAGCTTATGGTCCATCCAAACATGTACTAGCTTATAAGCTTAGCTTATTTTTGCCAAACACAGCCTTAATTCATTCCATTCCAGTGTTCCAAAGATGACATAGTAGTATTCAATAATTATATGAATTTGGTTGCAAATTTATCTACGATTTTGTTTATTTGTGATAGCTGTTAAAAAACATCTCTAGGTAGTTGAGATGTCTTTGGGAAGTTAAATTCAATTATGATTGTGAAAAGCAACAGTTTGACATCTGAAGGACGTAGGAACTATTGGTTAGTTAAAAGTAGCACTTTTCAAATAACTGGTATTGCAGTTTTGTTATACCAACTTTCTTCTATTTGCAAAGTTGAATGTTGTTAGGATCTATTTTTATAACCAGGCAGCAAAATCTACTTACAGTTTGTAACCAGTCCATTTGACCTTAATTGTGGAACTGTATCTATTTCTGGAATGGGAAATGTTGACTTTTGAGGTCAAAGGACAAATATTCAACTTTGAAATTGTATGAGTTGTTTATTTTATCTCTTGAAAGTATTTGGTTAGCAAGATTGACCCCAATCACAATTATTACATATGTGAATATGTTGGATGTTGGTAAAAAAGTTTCTATGAAGTTTGAATTTGGGTGGTCCACCTGATTTCGGGACAAGGGCTGCCTCATTAGAAAGAGGCAGTTTGATCCCAAAATTGTAGCATATCTCTCTCTTTTGTGATCCGTGGGTGTAGAACTTTTTGGTGGTCCACCTGATGATTGTTTCTCTGATTTACTGTTAGATTTTGGAGTTTGTACATGACGGGGACAAGAGTGTGGCAGAATTAATGGATGTTGGGAGACAGCTTCTAGGAAGGTACATTGTAATAGTTTATTCAGACCAAACCATTCTTTATCTATGAGGTGTCATTATAGATGTTTATAACATTTTGGTTTCTATAAGCGAAGTCGACCGAGTCCTTGAATTTGATGGAACATATGGTGTGGATGGTTAAACTTTTGAGTGCTAACAAGAAACCATACGTTTCAGTGGTTTCCTGCAATATTGATTTTGTTAATCTAGTTTTCGAAATTATAAGAGATGGAACCAAAGTTCTTGTAATTATTGGTTCTTTGTGATACAGTTGGATTTTATAAAGTTAGCAAATGTCTTGTCGACTGAGTATACTCAGTAATTGATGAATCAGATGAGTGAGTACTCTCAGTAGGGATGTTATGTTTACAAACTGATCTCTTACTGAACTTCTGCTATCATCCCTACATAATTTTTTCTAGTAATTAATGAATTGCATAAGCAAGTATTCTCAGTATGGATGTTGCATTTTTGTAAGTTAGCAAACGTCTAGTCGGCTGAGCATACTCAGTAATTGATGAATCACATAAGTGAGTGTTCTAAGTATGGATGTTATGTTTACAAACTGATGTCTTACTGAACTTCTGCTATCATTCCTATATAATTTTTACTAGTGTTGGAGATTTTTTTGAAGCTTTAATAAAGTTTAATGTAAGACATTCTGACAATTCAGATGGAGCCTTATTCTTACATATTCCTTTTAGCTAATATACTATTGTACTCCTTATGGTGGGTATAACTTGCTCCTTTTAACAATCAATTGGGTGTTTGGATGCAGACAACAAATCTTACTTATTTTTCTTTGTCAACAGGAGACAAGTTCTTCCAACAGTTCCACACCTTTTGGATTCTGTGCAGGTAACTTGTGTTGAATTTGATCTCAAAGCTTCCTCTTTTATACCATAAGCACTAAAGTCTGTTCCACTTTACCAACTGAGTTAATTGACTGCATTGTTTTTTCCTTGATGCTTGGAGCTTGTGAAAATTCTTGGCTTTTGTTGTAAAAATATAAGCTTCTTCACAATGCTCTGTACTTAGTTTTCTCGTTCTTGCTTTTGAGATTGCATGACACTTGAATAATGGAGAAAGCGTAAAAATCCCGGACATATATGTGCTTATAAGCTTTTCATAACTTCTCTTTTATGGTAACATCAGACAATTCTTATTCTATAACGATGCCTATAGGAGACTGATATTTGGATTCTGTAATCATTACGGGGCACACCATCTCATTAAATTATGTTCAGGTTGAGGGGACGTTTTCTGATGGTACAAAGCTAATTACTGTACATGATCCAATATCATGCGAAAATGGAAATTTGGATCTAGCTTTACATGGATCTTTTCTTCCAGGTAAGCAATCTGCACTTATATCTTCAGAGATTCATTTACTTATTTTGCGTGCTAAGATCTCAGATCAATTTGACTTATCTAGTTCTAGTGTTTTGAGAAGGATTATGTGCAAGCTAGGTTTTGCTGGATCCTCTTCTGAATATTACTTGCTTGCTTAAGCCTTTCAATTTTTATATATCTTTCAGCAAAGCCCAAAGCTATCGAATCTGTTATTGTGGCTACTGGTACCTTTGTGATGCTCTTACATGAGCCTTTTGTTTTGTTATACCATGGGACTAGGCTGGAGTATTAGATATGTAAAAAAGGACTATGTCATCCTTAACTAGTTCAGTTTCTGCCTCATCACTCTTGGACCATCTCCATTCTTATTGTTCAGAATTCAGATAACAATATTGGCCCATAATAGCAACTAGTATAGGATGATAATTCTTATGTCCTTAAAATGTTCCTGAGTTTGAGACTTATGTCACCGAGTTCTCTTTGGCAAATAAAATGTACCATAATATACTCCCTTCTCTCTCTGTTTTGATCACTAGAAACTTCTTTGAGCACAAAAAGATCTGATGGAGTGTTTGTTTCTTCTGCAGTTCCTTCTCTTGAAAAGTTCCCAGTTATGGAGGGTGGTAAGATTCCTGGTGAACTAATCCTTAAACATGGATATATAACGCTCAATTTGGGAAGGGATGCAGTAGTCCTCAAAGTAACCAATGCTGGAGATCGACCAATACAGGTAGTTTCCTTCGTACATTTTTAGGGTGATTATGTGTTATTATGGTGGTACATGGGAGATATTTTACTGCTTCAGGATACACTTTAATTAAAGCTATCATATAAAGTAAATGTGGCTAACGATCAATAAGTGTATAAAATTTTTATAGCCGTCTCAGGAAGTTGGAAGTCTAATATTGTTTTCATAAACTAATCCACAGATTTTCTGTTTTCTCTTGAACTTGTATCCATTTATTTATGTAATTTCAAATCACAGAATGATGATAATTACAAAACTTTCAGGTTGGCAGCCATTATCATTTTATTGAGGTCAATCCATGTTTGATTTTTGATCGGAGAAAAGCATATGGCATGAGGTTAAATATACCAGCAGGAACTGCTACCAGATTTGAGGTTAGACAGTGAACCTTATTGTCTTTATATCTGTAAGGTAGTAGGCTGAGCTCTCTAAGTTATGATATTTATTTACTCTCTCCATTTGGGATGTCCTATATCACCTGTAACGTTTCTTTGGCAAAATATTGAACTTAATTACTTATTCCCCAATAGCATTTCTAGAAAAAGTAGTTATGGTGCATTATAAGAGCAAACATTTTACTTAAATTTGAAAATATTTAATTAAGCTTAAACATTATCCCACCTTTTGTCTTCCAGTGCTGTGGCGGATTGGTTATCGCTCGGGGGGTTCATAGCGCCCTAACCGAGTTCGAGCCTTCCCATGCGCATGCCTGGGGACATTTAAGTGGGGCCATGTTTAGCCCCTAAAATTGCCCGTCGGGCTTTGGCCCGGACACCCTTCCAAAAATAAAATAAAATAAAATAAAATATATCCCACCTTTTTTTTTATCATGATCTAATGCACATCCTTAAAGCTTTACAAGTATTTTGGACATTTAGCTATATGAGACAGGAGTATAATGTTATTTAATAATTTCCTTTTCTTCTTTCTTAGTTTCATCTATCATATTTGCTGAAGTAAAATTCTTAGTCTGAATTATGCAGTAAAACCATCCCATCTCCTCCTCTTCATGCAGAAATGAAATTACATCAAGCATTTCTTAAACTTGTGCTGCATGTTGTTGTGTCATTTGTTTCATAAAAACCTTTACATACACGTAAAGAAAGGAATATCCATCTGCTTCATGATAAATGAACAATGAAATGGATATAGATTCAACTTTGAAGAGGTGGCGCTGTACTAACAAGCCTGACAATGATGATCTAAGGAAACATCATTATGTTTTGTTTGTATCAATGCTGCTAATTTTAATTGTTTCTTCATTTTCATGTGTAAACGAAGTTACTTTTTCATGCTTTTTGGACTAAAGTTTATAGGCAAAACATTGCTATACTTCTCATTGTTTCATTCTAAAGTTTTCTGATTCTTGCCTACGTTGCCAGCCAGGGGATGCAAAATCTGTCACTCTTGTCAGGATTTGCGGTAAGCAAGTTATCAGAGGAGGTAATGCAATCGCAGACAACCCTGCTGATGATGCCCATGTCAAAGCAGCTATGGAATCTGTACATGCAAGAAAATTTGGCCATTCAGAAGAAACCCTTACCAAGTTAAGAAATCAAAATATCATAGTCTGATTTCTTAGATGTTGCATTTGGTAATGTAATCCAAAGCCTAATGTTTCTATATAAACTATAACTGCCTTTAACTTGACTTGCAGTAATGGTGTCATCTTAGAAGGATCCCCACTAGCTTATAAAATTACTCGTGAGGCTTATGCTAATATGTATGGCCCTACTGTTGGAGACAAAATTCGTCTTGGTGACACTGACTTGTTTGCTGAAGTTGAAAGAGATTTTGCTTTTCATGGTGATGAGTGTGTATTTGGCGGAGGGAAAGTTATAAGAGACGGAATGGGGCAAGCTTCTGGGTACTCTGCATCTGATTGCCTGGATACGGTTATCACGAATGCTTTGATAATTGATTATACAGGAATTTTCAAGGCAGATATAGGTATTAAAGGAGGTTTTATTTCTTCCATTGGGAAAGCAGGAAATCCAGATGTTATGAATGGTGTCTCGGATAACATGATCATTGGGGTGAGTTGTGGATTTTTCCTAGAACCCCAGTCACAGGCTCGCAGCAACTAAAACAGTTAATTGTTTTTGTTCATATCTTTTCGTCAGGTTAGCACAGAGGTCATTGCTGGAGAAAACAGGATAGTGACAGCTGGGGCCATAGATTGTCATGTGCACTTCATATGCCCTCAATTGGCATATGAAGCAATATCTAGTGGTAAAATATCTACCTGCTTCTTGATACCTATGGATAAGTTGTGATGAAACTTTGTATATTTAACCTGATAGCAGTTGAATAATTCCTTGAAATCAAATGGTTGAGTCATCGTATGTCGGTAACTATCATATATATTATCACACACACACACACACACCTATAGAACTTGTGGAATATACAGTTTGTTAGTAGTACTTCATGCTACGTGAAGTTTATGCTGTAGAATCATTTAAATACTATAACTTCTAAACTAAGCCTATTATGCGATGTTTGTTTTTCTCGATTGAGTTCCACCCTTAGCACTAGTGGTACCAGGTCCATGGCAGAAAATGACCCCCTATGCTGTTTCTTTTAATTGTTTTTTTGTCTACGTAGTTTTGAATTTCTGCAAGTTTATTGTCTTGCATTCTTTTGCTGTTTTTATAAATTGATTTTGAAGTTACTTGTAAGAGTTTTGTGGGAAGCCCCTCTAAAATTATTCTATAACGGCAGATGTGGAATCTCTCTCGGGGTTTCATCTAACAATGAATTATGACTATCATATTAGTGATATTTAAGTGTGGCTAATCGTTGTTTTTTTTTCCTTGTAATATTTTTCACCTCCAAGAAATGTCTTTAGTTAATCCAAAATACCCCAGATTCATGGACTTCTAATCATAAAAACTACAGGACTTCTAATCATAAAAACTACAAGTTCCAATTATTTGATATTATTTTTGCTTCTTGAAAAATGGCAAATTAAACTCCATTAAGGCAAATCTGTTATTTATTGCCTTCAGTCCTGCTTCTACTTATGTTTCCTTTTCCACTTCACTTCTACATCAAGGTTCAAGGTTCAAGGACATCAAGCTTCTAGAAAATATGATTCCCCAACACTTATTTAGTCTTTTTCTTGAATATGATGGTGTGTAGGCATCACCACAATGGTAGGAGGTGGGACAGGACCTGCTGAGGGGACACGTGCGACTACTTGTACCCCTGGAGCTTCACATATGAAACTTATGCTGCAAGCCACCGATGACCTTCCGATCAACTTTGGATTTACTGGGAAAGTATACTTCCTTCTTTGTGACTGGATAATGGCTTTCGTTATCATTGATTTCACATATTTAAGCATGCGGTTAACATGTACACTGTTAAAGGCCTTTTTCTTTAGGAGAAAATGCACCAAATAGCAATTTTATTTCATCAATTTTCTTATTATAGCATTGTACTTTCAGTTTTTACTATTACAACAATGTACTTTCAAAACCACAAGGCTTGTGGCGTACTGGTTAAGGCTTGTGGGGGATGTGGCTAGTAACCCATCTACCCAGGATTAGAATCCAGGCGTTAACAAACCTGTGGCCACTGAGGATTTTCTCAGGGATGCATGTCTAGCAGTCAAGCATTGTCGGGATTAGTCTAGACCACGGTCTAGGATACCCTTACAAAAAAAACAATGTACCTTCAAATTATTTTTTATTAGGGCATCTATATTGGGTAAAAATTTCAATGTACATATCCCTAATAAAAAGTTATTTGAAAGTACATTGTTGCAATAAGAAAACTGAAAGTACAATGCTATAATAAGGAAATTGATGAAGGTAGGTTGCTATTTCGCGCACTTTGCGCTTTTCTTTATGATGTTGTGAAACGATATTTGCTGTTTTTTGCCTTCCAGGGTAATGCAGCTAAACCACAAGGGCTACATGAAATAGTGAGGGCTGGTGCAATGGGACTGAAGCTCCATGAGGATTGGGGAACCACTCCTGCTGCTATAGATAATTGTTTGGCAGTTGCGGAGCAATATGACATCCAGGTCACTTATTTCTCACAACTTTTAAAGAAATTGACCATTTTAGTTACTTCAGATCGTCATTTTTTTTCACTATTTTATTTTATTTTATTTTGATAGGTTAATATCCATACGGACACCTTGAACGAATCTGGATTTGTTGAACATACAATTGCTGCATTTAAAGGTAGAACAATTCACACATACCACAGGTAAGAATTTCTTCCAGCACTTGGCTCCTTTTCTTGTCTCCTGCCCATCCTTGCTTACCTCCTACTCTTCTACTATCCGACGGTCCAACTCCCCCCCGCTCCCGGGCGTTAGTGGCGGATCCAGGATTTTTGTCTAGTGGGGGCAATTTTAAGGTAGATCAGAGGCCCGCAAAGTCGCCTGATATGTTTTTAGGCTAATTCCACGTTTTGAGGGATTTAAAAGAGTTTTTGGTTGTTTTTTATGTTTTTTATTGATTTAGAGGGGTTTTTTCGATTTTTTAGTTGATTTC
>LUCG01196097.1:0-20065 GCA_001633085.1 Carthamus tinctorius | reverse complement strand
TGTTTACTTTTTCTTCTTTCTTTCCTTTTCTTTCTTTCAATAGTACATGAATGATGTTTATTATTAATTTTATGTTTCATTTATTATTGTTAATTAGTGTATTCTTTCTTTATTTCCTTTTCTTTCTTTCAATAGTACATGAATGGTGTTAATTACATTTTAATAAAATTGGTGTTAATTACATGTTTGATAAAATTTTAAATCAAATACATTTCACTTATTAATCTTATGTTTCACTTATTATTGTTAATTAGTGTTAATTACATGTTTGATAAAATTTTAAATCAAATATGTTTGATGTTGTCAATCTTATTGTTTATTACTAATTGTGTTCAATGTTATGTTATAGGTTTTACGAAATTAGTCAAATTATATAATACAAATAAACGTACATTTCGAAATATAGAAAACCTGGTTATTTTGGGTGTAGACTTCTAAAAGTTCAAAAATAATCATTCTAATTTTAATTGGTATAATTAACCAAAGACATTGATCACAACAAAAGCTACATTCACCCGATTTCATCTTTATATTTTCTTACGGGATTTTCTTTTCTAGGTTAATAATGAATCACCGCTTGCGCCATTGTGGTCCTATCGATTTATGTTACATTTCAACCTATTTTGTGTTGATTTATTTCGTTATATTTTTATAACATTCCCTCTCCCCTTGCAACGCAGGGTCAAAAAACCTCGTACACAATATTTATGTTATTTTCTGGGCTTTTCCCTCAACCCTGACTCCTCGACAGTTTAAGGTGATGTTCATGTTTTAAGAGGTCTGAAGTCTTATTCTACTTCTGATTAATAAGAGGTGAGGTTGAAGTTTGGAATCTAAATTAATAAGACTGTTTATTTCTGTAACGTCTGAATCGATTTCAAGACGTATGAACTTTGACGGTTAAGGACAACGGCATGTGAACTTAAGTGGTGATTAGAAGGCATTTAAGAAGCTAGATACCACTTCTTAGGTATTTCTGAGTTCAGAAGGTCTGAAATCTGTTGGGGGAACTGTCAGAATGTAAAGTGGTCTGGATTAAGACTTTAAAACATATAAAGGGATTTTTCAATTAAAAGCAAACAGCACCTAAATCTTTTTGTTGGTTGGATTCGTGTAGACCTTGTGAGGTTGAGAGTTTCTACTATTTTGGTGTCCTATGGTTTAACACCAATGCATTTTATGTAGCATTCAAACTTCAAAGTAACCAATGCAAAAAAAAACAAAAAGACCAGAGATTCACATCCTTTTCTATTTATATTATCATTTCATGTATTTTTACATGTATACTTTCCAATTATTCCTTCCTAAATATACACACTCCCCCTGTCTCTATTCACCAAATTCCTAGTGTTTTTTTTCATTTATTTGATGGTTGGATAGATATATATAAAATGACATTTATATACACCAAACAAAGAATCTTGGTAGAATTCCAAATGGACAAAACTTCTTACCCGACAGAGGTAACATGGATCAGCATTCTCGTATTTGCTGAGTTTCGGTTAAGCTGCATCCGGTGGACCATCCTAGGACGCCAAGGACCAAATCGACACGCGAACACCCGCTAACCTGGACCATCACAACAACCTAAGTCTTCACAAACAGTTTTAACCTGATTAGAAATAATACTTTATAGACGATATTTGCTAATTAATACCATATTGTCCAAGCTTGCTTCGACATGGAAGAGAATGACAGCCATTCCTTTTCCTCTATCGACTTCAGCCTGCCCAATTGTCACACAAGTATATATATCAAGCATAACATAACAAAAATTAATCGCATCTGTCCCAAAGTAAGTGTCCAATTAAATAAGGTGTCGATTTTTCCAATGCTACCCTTGATTATGAGATGGCGAAATTCGTTGCTCTCTCAATCGTTAAGGGTATAATAGTCACTTGGTTAATTGAAAGGCGTAATAATTACATATCTTTGAAACTATGTCTTTTTTTATTTTAATTATGGACATTTATTTTGGGGCTAAGGGAGTAAAGAAACACAATGTGGATGCGGCAGAAATGTGGGAAGTCGCTCACCGCACAAGAGCATATGGTGACACCAACATCTGCCAATACCTTTGAGACATCAGCAAGCATGCCTGTGAATTAGCAGTGAATGTAGGTAATTAATAATATATATATATACAAAGAGAGAGAGAGGGGGGGTTTATATATATAAGAGCCCTTCTGATATGCTTAATGTAAGCGCAGCGGTAGTCCACAAAAACAATTTGAAGTTGAAGAAATATATCGTGTTGAGTAAATATATTTCTAGTTTGCTACATCATAATTTATAGATTGGCTAAGCCAGTATTAGAACCCTAAGGGGGTTGTTTACTTGCACTTAATGAGCCTAATACTCTGGACAGCTTATTGGCTCAGCCATACACAAGTGTTTCTTCACGGTTTAATCTTTAAACCATTAAACCAAAGATAAGCCAAGCCCCCTCACTTTCCCCATTAATCCACCTCGAAGAAATTTATTCCAGAGATGCCCCAGAAATAATCCAATCCTCTCTCTTTTTCTCTCTCAATCCCATACCGGTCTCCCGTCCCCAGATAAACAAACTTATCCGAACAAAAAAGTTAACTCACACAGAACTTTATGGAGAAAAAAAAAGAGTAAATGAACCCTAAGTTAAAGTAGAGGTGTGTAGTTTCCACACCTTGGTTACATCTTTCCCGTACCTGTTTCTATTTATATTGTTGTTGATTCCTCATATCTAGTTTCTCATTAATTCAGCACATTTATTTATCTCCATTATATTTCGATTCTTATTGTTTTACTCATATCTAGCTTTTCAAATTTTAGCATACCCATATATCTCCCTTTCACACACTTCTCACTATTCACAGAAACAGTCACTCAACTGTTTAGTGTAGAGGTTACATCTAGGTACATCTTACCCTCCCCAACCTCCGAGTAAGACATACCGGGAGAGTTTGGTTTGTTGGGTTTGCCTAAGTGTATGTTTGTTAGCAGCTTAATGAGCTTAAAGAGGCTCGCAACTTATTTGGTTAGCCATACATGACTGTTTGGTAGTGCCCTAATGATATAAAAAGTAGCTTACGCGTAAGCTTTTAGGGAGATCTTTAAGCAGAAAGCCAAGTTTTTTCCAAACTTGCATCTCCCAATTAAAAACATGCTCCTTCCATCTATGAAAAAACCCTCCCATTTGAAAACCTTCTCAATCTATATAGACAGATTAATCTACACAGAGAGCTTTATCCATGCAGGACTTGATGGAAAACCAACCAAACAGCCCCTAAGTAGTATTAGTTACGTCATTAATGTTTGCATATTTGCAATCAATTATAGCAGTCGCTAATTCTTGGAAAGGAAAGCGTACCTCTTCGATCTATACAAACAATACACATCCACTGGATGGAGTGCCCTTCAAAATCACTCCAAGATGCAACCTTCCCATCCCGCCAGCTTTCAAGACCGGGCAATACTTGTTTATACATCGGGACATCGGCAAGAACCATCTTGGCAACACCATTCCCATGAGACAGCCCCTCTCCCCCAGCCCTTAAACTCACATGCTGCAATTTCTTGTTGTGTTTTCCATTGACCTTGGGAACCTTAATACTACCGTTCTTGAACTGAAAAAGATCTTCACCAATCATCTTCATGGACGACATTTCCATTACGTTCATGAGAATCTTCTCCCACGTATGGCGGGTCCCTTTGGAGTAGTCTGCTACCTCTTCGACTTCACTATCATCTCCAGAATCAGCAAGAAACTCGTTGACTGAATCAAGTGTTAATTGGGACGCAGATTGAGCAGCTTGCTCCTTCAAAAACTGAAGAAAGAAGCAACCCAGTTCATATAAGATAAGAGATAAGGGTTGGGTTCCGGTGAGAAGTTGATGTTTCCATGAGAAGTGTGAGAAGTGGTTATCAACCGTTGGATGAGAATGGATGCACATTAGAATGAGATGCGAAGATCAATTCCTTTCTAAATTGCAATTCATGGGAGGGCATGAGATTAAAGAGATCAAGGGTTTGGATCCAGTTCTCACGCTTCTGACCATTAGCTCAACTTCTCACACGATCCTTCGCCTAAGAGGCAATGGGTCAGAAATATAAAATAATCAGAATTAAACGTAGCCTACTTTCAAAATCTTGTGTCGGGCGCTACGTGTTTTTGCGTGTTGCAGCCATTGTTTGTGCCTCTGGAAAGCAGATTTGCTTGAGAGGGCCTGTAGTCAAGCAACTTATTAGGCAACAAAAAAAACAAGAGTAAATTATGATTTTCGTCCCTATGGTTTGCTTTTTTGTTGCAATATTCGTCCCTAGGGATTCATTTCTATACTTAAGTACAAGGGACCAAAATAGTAAAGAATTGTAAACCACAAGGACCAAAATGACAATAAATTGTAAATCATAAGGTCGAGAGTAGCAATGATTTACAAACTATAGGGACAAAACTGTAATTATAAACCATAGGGATGAAAATCAAAATTTTAAACAAACCACAAGGATGAAAATCGTAATTTACTCAAAAAACAATTGACCATCGACACTACTGAGATCACTCTTTACAAATAACACGTGTAACAACTTCCAGGGGATGTTTGGTTCGCATAATTCAAAAAAATTTGATGGAACTGGAATGAAAAATTCCTTTGACCAAATTCCTTAGTGATGTTTGGTTCGCAGAATTAATTTGATGGAATCCTTTGAATTCCATAATTTAAGAAATTCATCATTCCTTGGCTTAAGTGAAGGAATTGAATTCCTACCAACCAAACACGCGGTCAAATTCCATCATAATTTCATTCCAATTCCTTTAAAGTCAAATTCCTTCG
Organism: Carthamus tinctorius; assembly: GCA_001633085.1. NCBI lineage: Eukaryota > Viridiplantae > Streptophyta > Magnoliopsida > Asterales > Asteraceae > Carthamus > Carthamus tinctorius. The sequence continues at coordinate 15,251 of LUCG01196097.1, read as the reverse complement.
ATGGATTCCAATTCAACCAAAATCCATTCTGCGAACCAAAAGGCCCCAAAGTTTGCATATGATAACAGAAAAGATAAACTTCTGATTTGCTTGGATCAAGTCACTTAAATGTCAATGAAAATGTGCTACACACAATTTCCGTTTTTGCAGCTTGTAGTTATAGTTAATAGAAGACGATGTCCACGGAATCCATTTTACATGGAATTTAAGGACTATACTTTATGAGAATCATTAAGAAATAAAAGCCAAGTTAGTTATTCTCGATTAATAGATGATCATGGTTGAGATAAGAGATCAACTAACATTATACGTCACTATCTCCACAACTTCAGCGTTTGCAAGCACGTGCAAAGGAGGAACAATATTGCCATTGACCTGAAAAAGGAGACAATACAATTAGACTTTAGAAGCTCCAGAAAGAAAATACTCATCAAACAGAAAGGCCTTAAGGGCCTGTTCATTAGAAGCTTAATGAGCTTAATGGGACTCGTAGCTTATTCGGTATACATGGCTGTCTGGTAGTGGCTTAATGATATAAGAAAGTGGCTTATTCAGTAAGCTTTTAGGAGAGAGCTTTATGCAGAAAGCCAAGTTTTGTCCAAACCTGTCTCTCCCAATTAAAAAACATGCTCATCCCATCTATGAAAAATCCCTCCCAAACAAAAACCTTTCCAATCTATGCAGACGAATTAATCCACACAGACAACTTTATTCATACAGAATTTAATGGAAAACCAACCAAACAACCCCTTACCTTTGCAGCCACCATACTGTTTCCAATATCAGTGTGTATCATATAAGCATAGTCGATAACAGTTGCTCCCTTTGGCATATTTTTTATCTGTAACATGCAAGGAATGAACTTAATAGGATAGAAAAACAATTAATACATACAAAATGGTATGCCATGTATCAGACTACTTCGTCATTTTACCTCTCCCCTTGGCGTAAATACAAAAACGCGACTACCTAGAAGATCCTTGGTGATTGTATCTACAAACTCTCTAGAACTCATGTTTCCAACAAACTCCTCTTGCCATTCTCTAATCGCGTTCAGCCAGCCAATCTGAAGAAAGAAAGCAACCATATAATTACCAACAGGGTCAGAAAGATGAAGAGCTACTATCCAGAAGATCAGTTAAAATGAGTAATTTACTATCATGATGCCATACCCTGAGAGCGACATTTGCATTATTAAGGCAGACTGTTTTCCCTCTCAAGTTTCTGTCATTAGCTATTGTATGTCTGACTAAGCCATTAACAATAACTTTCCCGCTGTAATGAGCAGCAATACCTCTTTCTGCTATCAAGTTCATCTCTTCAGTTCTAATCTGCAAACCGTAAAATGGTGTGTAAGCGTTGGTTGAAAAGATAATGAAACTAATCTGTTAGAAGATTGTTTTTTTTTGGAAGGGTATCCGAGGCTTTGCCCCGACTAATCCCGGCAAGGTTCACCATCAGCTAAAGCATGCCGCCCTGAGTTAACCCCCAGTGGCCACAATCTGGAAGCGCCTGGATTTGAACCTGGGATAGAAGGGTTAACAAGCCACTTCCCCCACAGGCCTTAACCAGTACGCGACAGCCTTGTGGTTGCCTGTTAGAAGATTGTTAATTCTAAGTGTTGTCTATTTCTGTTAGTACGCCACGCTTAATAAGGTTTAGATAGTTCAGTACTTTTAGGCTTTTGGTAGAGTATGGGACTGTTTGTTAGCAGCTTAACGAGCTTAATGGAATCACACCTTATTCGATCGGCTATATATAACTGCTTGGTAGTGGCTTAATGATATAGAAAGTGGCTTATTCAGTAAGCTTTTAGTAGAGAGTTTTGTGCAGAAAGCCAAGTTTTTGTCAAACCAATCTATCCCAATTAAAAACACTCTCCTTTCGTCCATGAAAAAAAACTTTTTCAATCGATACAAACAGATTAATCCACACAGACAACTCGATCCATTCAGGACTTGATGAAAACCAACCAAACAGCCCTTATGTCTCTTTCTCTCCAACAAGTCTTATGTAATATTTTGGCCTATTTAACAGGCCTTACTTAAGTTAACGACATATATCAGTTAATCAGCAATATCAACTTCTCTAGTCTTCTAAATTCCAAATATTACAACATAAATTACTGAAGGCAAGTAATAAATAACTTTCATGGAAAACAACGCAGGAAACCGAAGTGACAGAAAAGAGTTTCATGAGAAATCTACCTGAACTTCTAGACGAAACATGCTCTCATAAAGAAACGGAATGACAGTAGTATGAAGGCTCTGATAACCATTGGGTTTGGGGGTCGCAATGTAGTCTTTCATCTGTAAAAAAGTTGCACGGCTCTTTATCATCTCCAATAATAACAGAAGAATCTGAATATCAACTAAAAGAAAAGACAAAATGGCCAAGATACGCACAGCTCGAGGTATAGGGGTCCAGATCCCATGTACCAGGCCAAGAACATGGTAGCATATCTGCATGAAAATAACATTTATGAGGCAAAGCATGTATCAGTAGCACAAACAATGTGAAGATGTATATTAAGTTTCTGTAAAAGCTGCAACAAGCATTTGGCAAATATAAACTTTACCTGTTGTGCATTAAACAAAGGCCCCACACCAACACAAAGCTTGGGCTTAACAATAATCCTCAGCTGTCAATTGAAACGCATAAAAGCATGTCAAGAAAATATAATTAGAATTAACTCTAGGTTTCTAGATAAACCACTTGTCGGCCACTGATTATGTACCTGTGCAATTTGATTAACTTCATTAATTGAACCTTCGGATTTGAGTACAGATTTATGGATGCTGCAAGAAGACGACTTGAAAATCAACAAGATGCAGTTGAAAGCTTCAAAAATAAAATGAACTAGTAGAGAAACATATGTGTAGAATTAAAGAAGGTGCCCATCATAGTAAAATATAAACGCTTCAAACAGTCAACATAATCACATAATAAGACAGATAGAAGGAGACCAATGACTTCAGATCCATCACCTTACCTGTAAGGTTCCTTACAGACAGAGAGCACTTCAGTTTTCACAGTCATAAGGTCTAAGAACTGATCGTCTTCAATCTTCTTGATCAAAATTTTATTTGCCTAAGAGAGGAAGAAAATAAAAGGCCAAATAAGTGAAATGGTGAAAGAAACGAATTATTGGAAAACATCAACATGTAATTTTACTTCTCCAATAGACGACAATGCTTAAGTTTATTGCAAGCCACATCTAACTGAATTACTCCCTTAAGAGTGAAGTACCTCTTCAATTTCTTTCTCCTGTTCTTTACGGAGTTCTGCAACGCGTCTCTTGACTTTAGCATAATCTTGAGGATTTGTGTACATGAAGGACAAATTCTCAAGTTCAGACTGCAAAGAAAGAATTGTTTACTGAGAAGGGTATGCATATCTAAAAGGTTCGGTGGTACACAGACCATGCACAAAAAATCAGAACCAATAAACAGACATAGCAAGCCAGGTACCGAAGATTGTTCTCAATCTCTGGGATCCTTCATAGTCTAGCAAAAATATTATGCATGAAGACATACTAGGGGGCTGTTTAATTGGCTTTCCATTAAGTCCTCTATGGATAAGTTGTCTGTGTGGATAAATCTGTCTGTATAGATTAGGAAGGTTTTTGTTTGTGCGTGTTTTTTTATAGATGGAATGAACATTTTTTTCAATTGGGAGAGAAGCGTTTTTTCAATCGTTGCTTCTCCTCACGACGGCTTTTTCTCCGGCCATCGGTTAGGGTTTTTCTTTCCTTCGGTTATCTCCAATTGACTGTTCTAGATTAGTGGTTAAGATCAAATTGTGTTTTGGATTTGCATCATTTTAGTTGTGCGGTTGGAAATCAAGATCAAATTGGGATCGTTCATTGGCAGAGCAGTGATAAAGGTGGATGTCATTAATCAGTTTCGATTTCAATGGTCTCGTTTTCATTGGGATGTGTATAGAGCTTTATCTCAGGTTAATACCATTCTCATTGTAACTTTTGGATCACTTTTTGCGATTGTAACCACGATTAGATCATCATGAGATCTCTCATCAATACATCATCATATTGTTTTTGCATACCATTTAATCTGAATTGGATTTGGTTATGAGATTTGATTGGATTGTCGTTTATTAATCAGATGATGAAAGATGCACATATTCATTTTGAAGGGTAAAATAGTCATTTAACTGTTCAGACAGTTGACAAGTAAAACATTTTTATGGGGACAGACAAATTTATCCATACAGGACTTAATGGAAAATTTGGTGAACAGCCCCTAACTGTGATTCCCATTAAGCTCATTAAGTTGCTAACAAACATGCCGTAGGTATGCATAACCCAGGTCAATGAGTAAAATGAATGAAACTAGATAGCAATACTTCTTTTATGAGCCATTAATAGCCTATTTATAGCTTAATGCAGTAGATCAACACCACACACAGATGCTATCCTTAAAAAAAGGGTAGACGCCACCCTCTGAGGCGCCACCACTGCACCGGTCCCATGGTCATCATGGGGGAGGTAAATCAGCGCGTGCATCCCATTGGCAGAGGTGTGGTTCCCATGGTTCGAGCTTGAGACCTCACACATATGGATTACACCCACACCTCTACAGCTGGGACAGATCAGCGGGGACCAGATGCTATCCTTATTGATGAACTTGATTCTTCTTCAAGATTGCTTCTGAGCCATGAATACCACTAACCACAAACATACCAATAGTGGATCTTTGACTAAAAACGAATTGGATTTTAGTTTTTGCTGGAGTTAGGTCTATAGACAGAAAATATCAAGTAATTATATGTCAAGTAAGAAACTATACCAAAAAATCCATCTACCTTTATTTGGTACATCCCGAGGAGCTTTGCAAGAGGAGCAAAAACCTGCAGCGTCTCCATCGCAATGCTGGACTGTACATGATCAAAAACTATAAAAACAATGAGACCTTGAAAATACAGCTTGGCAGATGTTTGATCAAATATTGACTCCACCTGCTTATGTGAAGGCATATGTGAAAGAGTTCGCATATTATGTAATCTGTCCGCTAATTTGACAATAATCACCCGGACCTGAAAGAAGCAGCATATTTAGTGAAAGCTGACTTAACTAGAACTTGGATAATCAGTGAATATGTTACCTCCTCAGTCATGGCTAGAAACATTTGTCGAAGATCATGTGCTTTCACGTCTTGTACAGAGTGACTTTCATTTTTATACTTCAGCTTTCCCAGTTTTGACACCTTAGTTTCTCCTTCAACAATGTGACGGACAGTTGCACCAAATTCCTTCTCTATTTTTTCAAAAGTAACTAGGTTTGTATCTTCAACTGTGTCATGTAATAAACCAGCAGCAATCGACTCCCAGTCCAATTCCTTTAGAAAGGCTACTAGTCAGCTAAGTCATCTCAATTACACCATTTTCCAGAAGTAATTGAAGCATAGAAATTCAATATACTTAAAAGTTAAACCCAACAATTTCTGACGGGATATCTGAATAGTTATTTCCATAAGAATCATTTATAATATTGTGCAACTCACAAGTTCTCCCAGAATTCTTGCAACTTCAACAGGATGAATGATAAACGGTTCTCCACTTCGTCTTTTTTGCCCATCATGTGCCTCAAAGGCCAGCTACATAATAAAAAATTAATTATCGCCAACAGATATTTAGGGTTAAAGCACCTTGTCTTCAAAAGCTCTAGCTGATTAGCACGTCAAACCTATTGCCGATACTAAGTAGTAGTCAAAAAATGGTATCCATTTTTCATGATAACTAGAAATGTACTCCGCACAATGCAGCATGACATCTTGGTTTTAATCTTTCACTTTATTCTTTGTCTCTGTCGATTTTATAACATGGTTTTATGTTTTTCTGTTTGAATACAAATATAAATTTGATAAAAATATATCGATAGCTGTATCAAATTAGAAATTTAAAACTTCTCAGTTTTTTGTATAATTTATTTTATTCAGATTCTTTATCATAATTTAATTTAGGTTAAATAACGAAATGATCTATTTTAGGTTTAATAATAATTTTTTTATAAACATCATAATTAAGTATTCTCTTAGAACTCAATGATCATCTTAATTACAGTTTAGATTTTTCAAATTTAAAATGAGATATTTATCATGTATTTGATTATGTTTGTCAGTTAGTTACATGAGTTCAAACATGCAGCTTTATAGAGTTGTGCTTGTGTACTATTTAATTGTAATCTTGAATTTTAAGTACTTAATGCATAAAAGGTGGTTTTTAGAAGTTTTTCTCAAAATGCTTTGTAATATAGTATAGACATGGCCTCCCAAAGACATATACTGTCGAATCTAAAATGGCATTCAGATGTTTGCTTCATATATAGATAAATAAAAACACAACACAAAAAAAAATCTAAAATGCAGCAGGAAGGATTAATGCATTTATAAAGAGTAGTTAACATGTTTCATTTTACTTGGCAATTTGCTTCTAAACAACCAGCATACTCGCGAGTATAAAAAAACCTACAGTTGGCAGAAATCAGTGAACAGAAACCATACTTTTTGTGCACCATCTCCTGCCAACAGTTTTTTTTTGCTAGAAGTAGTTTTTAATTTTTCAACTTTTGTCAAGTACATTGGTTGCATGAAAATGAAATGTCTACTACAGTGACTTAAAAATGCTAATCACTCCATTTATAAACAATAATCATAGGTTAGGACTGTAAAAACTTACATTCAGAGCTCTGTGCACTAATTCTAACTCATCGGATGTAAGGTATGCAATAGCAGGCTTAAGATCCTGAGGTAATCAAAATATCAGGCCATTAGTAGTTCTTATTTAATAGCTCAATATCATAACATAATCTTTATCTGGTGGTACTACTTACAGCATTACACATCTTATCCCATATAGCATATAAATGTATTTCCAAAGACAACAAGGTTTGAGATGTCAGGGGGTGTTTAGCAATATGCATTGAAGGTTAAGGTGAAGCTAAAGCGATATATTGTTTTTGGAGTCAAAAGAAACTTTTAGTTTGAAGATTATTTGATCCAAACATGAAAGGCAAGTGAAGACAATAAGTTGATCTCAGGCTAAAAGGAAAAATGGATCACAATAACAAAATCCGATGCCTCCTCCAATATTTTATTTCTCTTCCCAGCTGCCCCACACTCTCTAACTAACTAGCTAACAACCCCCACCCCCCAAACACTTTTTTTAAGATAGTCTTCTACAAATACCCAAACTACCCTTATTACATTTATCCTAATAATATGATTAATCAACTGTCATATTGTAAATAAATGCCACTTGGTCTAGCAAAATACTTCCAATGGGTATCATTGTTCTACTTAGGTAGAGTGGTAAGAATAATTATGATTGGATCAAAATAAATAGACTGGCTTATAACCTCTTACAATAATCAGAGTATAAAAGTAGTAGATTAGACGGTTGAGACATCCTCATTTCCAAAATTGGTATCCTATGTCCGATTTAATTACTACAATTTACAATCCACATTTCCAAGGTTAAAACAAAAGACTTTGATCATATCTGGTTAGAAATAGATGATATAGAGGGTGGAATAGTCCATGCCCCCAAGTATTAAAAAACCATAACATGTGTGCACGAAGGCCTGGCTCCTTGGCTTTTCAAGGATTCCCTAAAGAAGCCTTAGTATGCAGCCTTTCCCTTGCGAATTTGCAAAGTAACTATTTTTGAGACTCGAAAGTTACAAAAAAGTAACTTAAAGGATTATTCCAAGGCTTGCTGCTCCGGTAAATATTCGAATACAAAAATGTAGTAACTAAAACGAAACATTCGGCATAGATAAAATAGCTGCCTTAGGCCAAAAGAAGCATCTGTTCTCTTTGCTAAAAAGACAACGACTTCACTCCTTAAAATACACATGGCGGACACCTTAAATCAGTAAAAAGTTACTTATCGCAATTACATCATATATTTTGTACATTGTTCCTATACTTTCTCGTAAAAAGAATCAACAGCTTTGCAACAAATCCACATACCTCCCACAAATCTTGAGGAGAAACTTCATCATATACTGAAGGAGTAGATGAAGAACAACCTACTACCCATTTCCTACAGGCAAGTTGAGGCAAGCTTGACCGTACAAGTCTTCGTGGAGGTAAGTGATCCAAAGCAAAGGATAACCAGGCCCCCATTCTAGCAGCTTCGCATCTCTGGCATAAGTAACAAGTTGATAGACCACCATCAGCATTAAAACAAAGAAAAGGAATTTGAATCTTGCATTTATAAAATATATAACTCCTCAATACCAGCCATCTGATAGTGCAGAACAAGTTGGGTGACAACATGACACTTCAACAAGGAATTTAGACAAGACGATAAGCATAGTTCTAAGTACCAGCGCAAACTAAAGTAATCAAAACAAAGAACAGTTTTTCAATCTCACAGTAAACAAGTACAAAGATATAACTTCACTGGGTATAAAGTCTAACTAATCCCCTCATCCATTTATTTTATCGGTCATATACAAGATAATGTATAAGAAGCATTCGTAAACTATGCAGAATCTTTCACATGTGTAAACTAGCATTCTCAACACATGCATCTCTTTCTAATTAGGTTATAAACTAAAAAACAAGTCCGCTCAGTTTCAATATCACTGATGTATCGTGTAAATATTACAAATTTGTAAGCAAGTTATATTTTCAAGATACTATTCCAGGACTGCTCGTTTTAACCAAACATCATTCATGGTTTCCTCTTGTCTTCTCCTTTCCTGGTAATATTAATCTACATGATTCAATACAAATATACGTAGGGAAGATAAAGATAAAAAGTAGAACAGAATACAAACTAGTTATGTATCTCCCCATTCTGCTTACTCTTTCTTTAAGTTTCTCTTCATATCCCCTCCCTTTGTTGGCTGTTGCTTATTGAATTGATAACAGACGGATCTGTTGGATCGCACCTGCCTTAATTCATGGCATAAGAGTACCAGTTTCATGAACCCCCTGTCGCCCTGACTCATTATGCATGGATAGACAAGGTGAAGCCAGAATGCCCTTTACTTTGATGGCTAATCATTAATGTCCAATGCATGCCAACTGATCCATCATGCTTAAAAAAGTACAGAGAAACACCTTTTCATTGTGGAAATGTTTATTGCCAATTGGAACACTGGAACTGTTGAATCATCCTCTTAAGTTCAGATTGTTAAACTGAAATCCTATCACGCTACTCAAACCCCACATAACTGGGAACACTAAAAATCTTACCAACCACATTAACTCGGTGTATCATGGTTAAATCCGTTGATTTCCATCAATGTACGGAATTGGTTGCTATGTATACATCCAAGAAAAGCTAGAGATGATAAAACAGTTTAGATTGTCTTGGACCTAGGCCCATGCATTTCAGCTTCTACTTTCAAATGTCCTAATAATTCATCATTCAACAATGTTCGTAGATGAACTGCTAAGAACTTATTTGCCATCAACAGATTTGTGGCTAGGTTACAATTACAATACATGGAGTCAGAGGAAACAAATATGCCTGTCTTGAACTTGATCCTGAACTGCTCTTCAACTGCATTTAGTCACAGATAATGCAGACGAGCCTTTATGGAAGAAGCAGGCCAGTGGCATCCTTCCATTTAAAAGCCTGAACAATTTAAAGTATTCTGATAACTCATAGAGACTATGAAACCAAAAACCAACATAGAGCCTTTGACAGCAATGTAATTTGTTCTATGGGTATTAGATGGACAAGAGCAAGTGGTTCGTAACTCCAAATACTTGACATAATTTAGCCCTACCACTTTCATAACAATATTAAGAGCTTTTCAAATGATCTAACAGCATATAAATGAATGAATTGCAACAAAGTTTTTATTTTTCTTTACATGGATATATAACTGCAATAATGTTCACAAGCACTAGTTTATGTTCATGAAATCAGTTTAAGAATTTCTATCCCATTTAATTCCCTATATCACAGAAGGACGTTTTTAGCAGCAAATAAGAGCTGTAAGCACAACTCTCGTCTCTAGAACACAGACTTCACATCTAAGTTGGAAACTTGGAATCAAAACACAACTGTCTAGGAAACTGACATCAAACACACTGCAAAATCATGCTATTATCAAAGGTAAGACAACAATTAGCATCAAACCATACACCACAACACATATATAGCAGAAATATGAAAAAGTGGAGAGTTCCATGATTACATTAACACGACGAATCTTTCTATAACTCTGTCCATGATGATGCAAGTTAGAGGAACGATCAGTAGTACTAGCTAGTAAACCAGTCAACGCCCTCGGAGCCTTCCACGCACACGAAATCGGACTACAATCATACCTTCCACTTCCACTCCCACTTCCATCCCCTTTCTGATACTTAGACAAATTCACACATTCTACAGACACTGTTCCAAAATTCACAATCAAAAATTCAATTCAACAACAAACCGCAATTGAATCAGTAAAAACCAGTAACAGCAATTAGAAATCAGTAGAATTGAAAGTAATCGATTAAGTAAGTACCTGACAAAAATGGAGCAGAAGAAGCCATGGCTAACGAGAAGCATCGGAATCTGAACGAAGTCTCATTGAATCGAGCTAACAAAGAAGGAATCAGAATTGAAAACAAAGTGAAGATTGAAAATCGATATGAATTAGCAGAGTTGAAAGAAGATGAAAACTAGGGTTTATATGAAGAAGAAGAAGAAGCGAAAATGGTGAGCAAGAGATTTATCTACAGAGGATAATGAATATGGTTAGCCGAAAGCCACAAAAATAAAAAAGATAAATAAATAAATAAACTTTTTTTTATATGAAATTAAATAATAAAAAAGATATTTTTTTGGTATTTGTTAGAAAAATAGGGTGATGCCATTTGGAAGTTTTTAAGATTCTACGCCATATAGAAAGACCGAATCTATTCTTTATGAAAAACAAAGGTCGGTATATTTGGTAAGATATAACTAAACTCGATCGAACAAAATAAGACTAGAGGTGATAAAATGAAAACGAAACCGATGAGAAAAATCGAAACCTGAAATAAAACGGTTGGGTTCGGGGCGATAAATTAAACGGGGACGAGAAAACCCCGCTTACTTTAAACGGGTATGGGGACGGGGGGACCAATCCCCGACCCGATTATATCCCCGAATATATCCTTGATTATAACCATGATTACCCGACTATATCCCCTTATCTATTGTTTAGTTTAAGGGGTGCTTGGTTAGGGAATTGGGGGGTAAAGAACGAAAATGATAATGAAAAATGTTGTTTGGTTTGATATTATATAATGGAATCATTCTTTTTTTTTTTTTGAACAGCAGTTGGTGCATCGGAGTATATTGCGTGCCACCGAGGCGCCAAGTCTCTCAACCCGAATTCGAATCTTCCCACGAAGAGAAGTGACCACCCCCAGCCTAACCATCCAGTTTCCCATATTGAGGCTTCAAGGCATCGTACTGGGATTCGAACATGGCTGCTACTCAGTGAAAATCCCCCACATGGAGGCTATTAATTTCCATTCCTGGCTAATAGGGGGAATGAAAATCTTAACTCTTTTTTCCTTGATGTTAAATGGAACATCTTTTGTATTTTCAAGTTGGAGAAAAATATTTTTTTAATATGAAAACAGTTTTTCATTGATTATATTGGGTTAACCAAGCAACATCAATACAATACTTATTTCTATTCTCATTCTTCTACATTCCCATTTTTATTTTCATTCCCTAAAATTAACCAAGCGTGCCCTTAATATTTTGGATGCGTTTGACTTTAGGACTTTAATTTCTTTCCGGATATGTTTGAATAATGGATTCAAAAATGTTATGTAATTTAGTAAATTATTTCTCGAAACTCATGGATTTGTGGTAAAGTCTAAATGGTGAACGGGATCCCCTCAGTGAGAAATAACCATTTAAGTTAAACGGTTATCCAGCGGTGAAACCCGTTTAATTAATCGTTTACATTAAACGAGGATACCTGTTTCCCCACGGTTTTTCCCGATTACCCGATGGGGATCCCCGGTTAATTCCCTGCGGTTTAACGAAGACAAGTTTTTTAAACGGGGATAGGAGGACCAATCCCCGGTCTGAAACCGACCCGTTACCATTCCTAAATAAGACTGTTTAAATGACCAATTTATTGTTAAGTGTTTTCTTATACCATTTCGGTTACTAAATTGAATTGTTGATAATTATTTTTTTATTTAGTATAGATAAAAGTTTTTTCTTATATTTTTTGTTCTTGCAATAGTTTTTGTTGGGTAAGATTTTCGTTCATATCATACTAAGGCTATGTTTGGAAACTAGCTGATAAGTTAACTTATAACTGATAAGGTAGCTGAAGAATAAGTTACGTTTGGCAAAAACTAGCTGATAAGGTAGCTTATGACTGTAAAAGAACAAAAAATACATGTTTGAAAATTAGTGGTATAAAACTTAGCAAGAGTATATTTGGAATAAAAATAAATAAAAAGTCACATAAGTCACCAAAAAGGTTAGCGGGGGTAGCTTTTTAAAAAGCCAGCTTATAAGTTAGCTTATAAGCTAGCTTATGGTCCATCCAAACATGTACCTGACTTATAAGCTAACTTATAAGTTAACTTATTTTTACCAAACAATGCCTAACTCGGTAGAGTAAGTGGCGCACGATAAACGTTTTGGTAAATAGTCAAATAAGCATTTAATTGCTTGGGTTGTGGTGCATTGATTCAGGTACGGAAGAACGTAGTAGAAATCTCATCTTAGGCTCAATCCATAAGAAACCAAAGCCATTTTTAGACTATGGAGGACTGGAGGTTTACTTACAATGACTTTAGACTACTCATGGCCATCAAATGAATAGTCAGTGCATGTAAATTTAGCATTGATGTCCATAGTTAACTAAAACACACGGCCCTTTAAATGATCTAACCTTTAAATTAACGTTGTTTGTATTAAAATTATATATTTTGTGTTTTGATTTAATTTGAGGTGAACAAAACAGAAAACTGAAGACATTTTTGGAAAGTTAATTTCTAACGCTTTGTGTAAAACACATGCTATTAGTATCCTATGTTTTATTTGATAAGTTATGCTTTTAACACTTTCTACCACCATAAATTTACATTTGTATTCATGTAGATTATGTACATACTTAGACTCTTTCCTAATATGTATAGAGAACCAAAATTCTAAATAACATAAGATAACTGCTATTTGACTGCGATAAGAGACGTATACATGACTCAAAGTGATATAGGTTTAGGTTTGGATACTTACTCCAAAAAACAGTTTCGTATGAACAATTAGAAAGAATCGAATTCCCTTGTAACCACACTCAAAATTTGACTTATTCTATGGAAAGGACGATTATTAACCCATAGATTCTACGATCAATAAACGTTAACTAACATAATTCATGGATTAACTTTCCACATAATCGTACAAATTTAGCTATAAGACATCATCTATTCATGTATTTCTTGACTTTCCCATAACAAGTAGTAAATAAAAAACAAAAATAACCTTGTCCTTTAGGCACATTTAATATAACCGCTCGTAGATTTTAATGTGTCAATTAATTCCTTATTTTCTTTACAATCAATTTTTACTTCATGAAAAAATGTTAACAAGTTGAAACAATCAAAGTTTATGCTTCAATTATTTTTTTTATTTTTTGGTTTTTAAGTATGATTTTGATTGATGATTGACGGATTTGTTAAGTTGTCTGATCAAACATAATTTTAGCTTTAATACAGTCATTTGGCATCTTAGTTCCAGCTTAGTTATACACTTCTAAGGTAAATTGCAGTTACCTTTTGTTGGGTAATTGGATTGTATTCGTCGTGTAGGTAATGGTTTCTGTTGAGTTATAAGTCATTAAGACTAAAAAGGACGACACGCAGCTCAACGGAGGTAAGATAGATAAGAAGAAGAAAAGTGTCTTGAAGAAATGGCACAAAGAGTGTCAAATTCATACCAAAAATGAAGTAAAAAATGGCATGAACTATGCTTGAGTACCGTTATGGAATATGACACAGACCATGCTTGAGCTCCATTGAAGCGAAAAATATTTTTAAAATGTTATATACATTTGAGTGTATGATTTCAATATTAAAACTCTAAAGTTTATTGAAGATCTCTTTTGGTTCACAGTTTGAGTATAATATATATATATATATATATATTCTTTTTTCACGTTTCTTTTTTTGATACGAAAAGTTATAATTAATATTGTGTCTTACGGAGAAGTTATTGGATGTTTTTAGAAATTTTAAATTTTGATTATCTGAACAACTTTTGAAAAATATGTTAAGAATACCACAACTCTTTCTAGATATAGCTGGTTAGGTCGCTTTGCCCAACCTACCAGTCTTATTGCACCAATAAGTCAAAGAAAAACCTCGTGAGTTACAAACAGAGGAAATTTAGTAGTCGACTCATTAAAAGCTAACATTCAAAACAATGTTATAACACAGACACTCAGATTTGTCCTTACATTCGTAAAGCACACGTTAAACGAGGCAATTGTGTGCAAATAACTGAAACTACCTAACTCCATGTCGGGTGTGGTTAGAATCGGTAAGACCCAATAAAGATCAATTGGGACCAACGATCAGGTTCAATCATGAATTTCGGTTAAAGAACCCTTTATGGGCATTGGGCCAAAGGCCCATGATTTGTTATGGGCCTTGTTACCCATTTTGTACATCTTTTTCTACATCTACATTTCATCATTGGTTTTTATTGTAGTATTGATGATATTTATATTGACTTTGAGTGTCTTAATTGTCAACTATTAAGGAAAATGCAAGTAGTTAATTGATGATGTCACTTGATTTCATGAACACAAAAAAGGGATATTTTCAATTTCTCTATGATGTAACTTTTAGCTTTATTAAAAATGTTAATGTCTCCAACTACACAAAAATCGAAATATAAATGTTATATTTTTAATTAGAATGGACAAATTTAAAAATGACCTTTTAGTTAAGTTATTGAATAATTATTTTTCGTATTGCTAACTAACTAACAAATAATCATATATCATTGTTGCTAAATAAGTTGTTACTTTTAGGCTGTGTTTGGCAGACTAGCTGGTAGGTTAGGTGGTAGCTGATAAGCTAGTTATTGATTGATAAGCTGGCTAGTAGTCGATAAGTTAACTTATGAATAAATTATGTTTAGCCAAAAACTAGATTATGAGATCATCCGCGGCTAGACTCGGCAACCCATCGGCAAGCATGTTTTGCCGATCGGCAAGATCGGCTACACCGCCGTGGTCCATCGGCATGGAG
>LUCG01195946.1:0-10009 GCA_001633085.1 Carthamus tinctorius | reverse complement strand
AGTGGTTCACATTTGAACCCACCCCTATATATATATATATATATATATCTGTGTGTGTGTGTGTTATAGAGTTCAAATGCTAGTCTTTCTTGGCGTAATTCAACATTCACAATGTCTTTGCCAAAAAAAATCAGGTTGCAATAGACCCTAAAAGCTTCGCGGGAGTTCAATCTGTTGCTGATGCAGTTGAATACCTCCATTCTGGTAAAAGTGTTGGCAAGGTATGCACATATACAAACAAGCATTTCTATGTAAAACTTACGTGCAAAGTTTTAATACGATGGAGTTTTGGTTCCAGGTGGTGGTTTGCATTGACCCGAGCTTCAGTCAACAAGCGGCCAAACTTTAAGTCAACTGTTAGTAATAAACATTGTTGGAATGAACATATATGTATCGGCAAACTGGAAATATAGAGGACTATGTTCTTGTTACTTCATGAATATCAAGTTAAATAAAGCATATAACCTACACTGACAATCGTATTTTTTATAAATATTTCACCTTCAGGTTGTTTCATAGACATTGGACGACATAAGATAGTTCGTTCCTTGTGCTTGAATTTGTACCAGAACTTTGTTGGATGAAATTTTGTTTAATTTGTGGTTATGATGACTCGCTTTCTAGATGATCCCTCTAGAAGAAGGCGATTCTAACAATGACTCGCTTTCTAGATGATCCCTCTAGAAGAAGGCGATTCTAACAATCTTTCTGGAATCGTAACACTCGTATTACAACCATCAGACTTGAACCCTCCGGCTTGTACAAGTATATTGTCCCAAAATCAATTGTTTTAGGCCTCAAGTCTCACCAAGTTAAATGTAAAGGAAAGGTGCAGAAAGAGGTAGTAGTTCGAAAAAACCAGGCCCAAAAGTCCCTGTTTTAGGGCTTAGGTTAGAGCAAAGAGCTCAAACGGGCTGTGTTTTTCATTACCGAGTTAAAACACAGCCCGATAAAGCCCATGTTTAACAAAAGTCCTGCCGAAACTCTTTTTTTGCTTAATAAAAATGGGCTTTGAAAAAGCCCAATGTATGTGATGGAGGTTTACTCTCAAACCCTCATGAAACACTAATTATATACTCTTTTTACAGTAAAAGAAGCATAAAGAAATGCAGATTGTAGACATCTTCCTTAAAATTCTTAACATCAGTTAGTAAAGAATCTTTGAAAGTGACAGTAACACTATGGGATTCAAGAGAATTCTTCCTATGTATACCAAAATATATTCTCTTGTAAATAAAATAATTTTAAAAAATATAAAATAAAATAGACCACAAAATATGGTGGGGGGCATTTGGGTGCAAAAGCTAACTGTTGTTCAAAATCCATTTCAACTCAAGAGCTCTCTCTAAGCTTCTCTTCATTCAAAAGCATGTCCAAGAAGCTCTCGCTTGAAATCATCAAAAATATAATATGCCTTATGCTTTCCATTCCCATTCCGGTTCCGGTTCCAATTCCGATTTCCCAAAAAGATGTTTATAAGCCTTCCACCATTTGTAGAATTACCCACAAACAAAGATTCTTGCTTTTATGTAGTGACTGTAGAAGAATGAAATATTCTTTCGGCAGTCGAATGACAGTTGATGCCTTCATGGCACGCCAGATTCAATGCATAGCACCCAACCTCATCAGCTTGCGATTGATTTGTCATTTCCAATGTCGACCCTACAAGTAATTCGATTCCCATCAGCACAATGTTCCCAGCGACAATATAGTGTATTTCCAAGTTTTACGGGATTATGGTATTTTGAATCAGGGGCATGATGTGTTTTTGGGTCATTTAAACCTTAAATGAGATTTTAATGACCTCTTAATGGATCATTTAGAGTTAGGGTTTGGTTCCCGTGAGAAGTGGTCATTAACCGTTTGATTCACATTAGGATAAGATGCACCAGATCAATTCCCTTCTAAAGCACAAATTATGGTAGGGCATGAGATTAAAAGAGATCAAGAGTTCAGATCCACTTCTGAAGCTTCTTACCATTAACTCAACTTTTCACACGATCCTTCGCCTTTAGAAATATGACCTTAAATAAGTTTTTTAATTAAATTCATGACCTCCTGATCTACTAAAGAAAGCATGCCTTTATACTGATTAGAACGTCATGGATTTAATTAAAATCGTTATACACCTAAATACCCCTCGTGGCGAAAAAATGGCTTCATACTTGTGAGAAGGTCATGGACTTGTTTAAAATCTCATTTAAGGTTATTAACACAAATATACCTGTTGTTTTGAACCAGTCATATGAAAATCATTGAGCTAAAAAAGGAGTCTGAAGGTTACGCTCCGAATTGAAAGCTCGTTTAAGGTCATTTATCCGACTCAATCCAGTTTAAACTTCCATCCTATGTAAAACAAAGAGCTCTTGAAAAGCCATATATACCTTGAAGAACTTCTGAGCTCAAGCCGTCACTGCTATTTTCACATTGGTCCACACACGATACCCTTTCACCATCTTCTTCCACGTTTCGTTCACAAAAATCTAGACATAGTCTCGCTATGACCTTCTTTGGGCTTCTACGCGTTCTCTTACCCTTCTTCGTTTGTATAAGCGTTGGCGTTTGGTTCTTTAGTTTAACTTTGTCTTCTAAGTAATAAAATTCACAAATTAGAAAAATAAAAAAAATAAAAGCAATATGGGAAAACGAATTGACGGCCAACCTCTTACCTTTCTTAGCTTCTTTATGCTTATGTTTTTCTTTCTTTGGTTCTCCCGCTTTCTCTGAGAATAGGTAATAAATGTTCAAAGAATTACGGGAAAATACTTTAGGCCTAAAACAAAAAGTATCAAGAAAATGATCATGCTTACCAAAGTAATGTGACGTCCTTGTCCTTTTAACACGAGGATGCATTTCCATTAGACAAACGGCCGCTTCTATCGCTTCTAAACCGTATCTTCTAACTATATTCACCTAGAAAAGTGGTAATTCAAGTATAAAAATCAAATACTAGTAGTTATATCAATCTGCATCTTTTAAAATGATGATCTTCCATGTCCATGCATTTTTATCTCTATTTCACTTTATCGATAGCTCATATTACAAAGGGCACATCGGGCTATTTAGTTAGATAACCTTCTATGGAAGTCACTTTTACAAATTATCTTCCAAACAGCGTTTGGATTGACGGAATGCTTTTAAGGGGTTTGAAATTGGAAAAACATGAAATCTTAGGTGTTTGGTTTGTAGGATTTAAAATAGAATTGAATTCCCTTCTTTATAGACAATGTATAGAAACGAATTATATATAAACTATAAAAAAATTACCTTTTATTAATTGATTAATACAAAACAAATATTTTTAACATATTTTTAAATATTGTTACAAACAAATCCTATGACATGCCAGGAAAGACCAACTACCGCCAAGAGATTTCTAAATTCAAAGCTTGTAGGATTTCACCGATATCTCAAGAATTTTGATACAAGATTCTCCTTTAAACCAAATGCAGGATTAGAATGAAATCCAATTCCAAATAGCATCAAATCCTACAAACCAAACGGACCCCTTGCATTTTTTCAAGATTTTACATTCGTGGGTTGTTTAACACCAAAAGCGGATCATTTGAAGGCTACTGAGTTATATTCTTTTTAAAAGATCATGCTTGTAATTAAAAACAATTCATTTTAAGGTCATTTAAGTAAGGGGTGTTTATCAAATAGTTACCTGATAAGCGCTTACCAATAAGAGTCAACACTTTTACTTTAACTTACAGGGTAAGATTTTGGTCCATTAAACGGCATTGTACACAGCAATGTATCTAGTAAGCGTTTAACCCGTAAACACTTTAACTTAAATTACAGGGTAAAATTTTAGTCCATTAAAACGGCATTGCATGCAACAACGTATCTGGTAAGCGCTTACCTGGTAAGAGTCGTTACTCTCACTTACCAAGTAAGACTCTCGGTCCCTGTCATCGCTCTTACAGGTAAGATCCTTAGTCCTTGTCATGTCCATCTGATAAGGTAAAATAATCCGATAAGCACTTATAAGGTAAGTGTTTTAACGGCCCCTATATGACCCCTCTACCTGCTAGGGAGTCACTAAGGTTTAGGGCATATGTGAGTTCCTCCTATTCATGGACCAACTTTTTGATGTATTTACGACTTACGAGAACAACCTCTCAATCCTAGTGGTGGTGGTTGTTACACATATAGATAGTTTGTCAATTAGTTAATTGTGGGAGTTGGTCAATTAGTCAATAAGTGCATGAGGTAAGTCAGTTGTTAGGACATAAAAGTAGTAACAAAAGAAGGATGATACAATCAATTAGGCATATGTTTTGGTAATCAATTGGGTGTAACCTTTAGTTCTTGGCCTCTTGAAAGCCAAAGATAATCAAATCTTGCCCTAGTTTTTCTTATAATTGATAGCAGTTTGTAACAATTAATCAGCCTATCCGTCTACTTCATCATCGTGTGCATCATCTCATTCATGATTCCATTTTCGATTTCATATCCACTCCATATACCCACGTTAGAGTCGCCATCCCACGATCTAACTGCTCTGATACCATTTGTTACAAATTGCTATCAATTATAAGAAAAACTAGGGCAATATTTGATCTCTAGCTTTCAAGAGGCCAAGAACTCTCCTAAGGGTTACACCCAATTGATTACCAAAATAGATGCCTAATCATTTGTATCATCCTTATATTTATACTACTCCTAAGTCCTAACCGACTTACCTCACTCACTTATTGACTAATTTACCAGTCCCACAATTGACTAATTGACCAGCTATCTATATGTGTAACAGAGGCAAGGGTTCGGATACATCTTACCCCCTCTCACACCCCTACTTCGAGTGGGATATACTAGGAATGATTGGTTTGCCAATTATTTTTTAATGTCTACACTAACCTTAAAACCCTCTTGTTTTTTAGCATCTTCACTTCATGATCTCTATTTCTAGCGGGTAGCGGCCCCCCAATTTTCTCATCTCTCCCTTTTTCTTGTCAGCATATCAAGAAACCTTGATGTCCATAAATTTGGGTGCGTAGTTACGGGGTATAAGATCTTATATGATGTTGCAAACTGACATAAACTCATAAGTTGTTTATAGTCAATTCACAATAGTCCAATCCAATGTAATGCTAACATGTAACCAAATAAGCAAGACCACATTGTAAAATTGACCAAAAAGGGTTGTATTGATTACCTGTAATTTGCAGGGTTCAACAAGATGGAAGAAGAGAATATCGCCCTGAAGCAACTTCTGTGCAATGGAAAATCCCCTCCATCCGGCACTTAAACCATGCCTTATCTTGAGATAATTAGTCTTAAACTCCTTTCCAGTCTCGTCCACAAGCGTAACTGTCGTATCGTGCTCGGGCAAATGCATAACACAGAATTTCTTCGGTAGAATCTGCACAAAGAAAATCATATTAACAAGTTTAAAGAAAAACTCGTCACCAGTTTCATATGATTGGATCTTTCTTTGAAATTTTCATTAAAAAACTGAATCTTCTACTTATTTCTTGATTCTTACCAACCAAAAACTGTAGAGAACATTTGATGGGAGCATACATTTGGCAAACTTAGGTGACTCGGCATCTAGACGTTCCAATAAAAATGCTGCTCGCTCCATACACATATATTGATCTTCAGCATCATTATAAATGTCACAAACCCTCGTTCTTTTCCCCTTACTGTATTAAGATGAATGGTAATATGTATATGATTTGCTAAAGATTTCAAAGAAAGTATTCGAAAAAGAAACGGATAGGTCACCAACCCTGAACATTTCTTGGGCTTATCTGACATTATCTGCTTGAAAAATAAAACAATGTTAGTTAATAGTTATGATAACATAATCTTCATATTTGAGAGCCCCGTTTCTAATAATTACTTGAGAAAACCGTTCAAAACAAAGCACAAACATCCTGCATTAGTTAGTTTCTTCCTATGAACGTGTGTTCAATGCATCCAACAAGTAATGCCGCTAGTTCTATTCGATAAGCAATTTGTTATGCCACTGAACGACAACATCTTGGGACAACCGTGACTTCCAAGAAAACATGGACGGAACGTACCAAACAGGTAATCTTACTAGGGAAAAAGTGTTACACAACACCATCCATGTTTATTCTATATGCATAGTCTTATGGGCCGTTTATTGAACGCTTAATATAGTAAACGCATACCGGTTCGATTACCTTACCGGATGGACATAAAAAGACCCGAGAATCTTACCCAGCAAGAGGGAAGGCAAGGATCCAGAGTCTTACCGGGTAAGTGGACGTCTTGACTCTTACCCGTTACCGCTTACCGAGTTATAAACCCATAC
Source organism: Carthamus tinctorius (assembly GCA_001633085.1). Lineage (NCBI taxonomy): Eukaryota > Viridiplantae > Streptophyta > Magnoliopsida > Asterales > Asteraceae > Carthamus > Carthamus tinctorius. The sequence goes on along the minus strand of LUCG01195946.1, from coordinate 3,720 downwards.
CATTAATCCGTTTTGATGGCTGGGAATATCACACGTAAGGTAAACGAGAGCGGTGACTCTTGCCGGTAAGCGTTTGGTAAATGGACCCTTAACGGCGAGTAAACCCTAGAAAACTAGGGTTTGAAAACAATAAAAACCATCAAATCTGAAAGTTTATTTGAATAAACTTAACAAAGAAGGGTAAAGCAAAAAAACCCATCTTACATAACCAAGAAAACACATCAAGATTCTTACATCTTAAGTTTTAGCAAATCTTGAAGAACAACAACATCAAAAGAAAGCACAACCTCAACAGATCCAAAATCAAATCTTAAAAACAACCATGAATCTGAAGTGGGGCACAGATTTCAAAGCATATTTAAAAAGAAAGAAACCATCATTCACCTGTTTATCCTTGGATTTGGGTTCCAAAGGGTCTTTAGGAGTCTTCTTCTTCCTCTTCTTCTTCTTGTTTTTGTTGTTGTCAGATGCCAAATTTTGCTTCATCTGTAAGTTGAAAACATCCCAAGAATCATCACAACAAGAAGACAAACATTGAATACAAAAACCCACATCAAACATGTGAATAATTTACCTCTGCATCTTGTTCCACCAAGGTTTGCTTGTAGAAATCCATGTTTTCTGACTTGCNTTTTTCTTTATTATTTTTGGGTTCTTTTTTTAAAGGTTTTTTTCTTTTTCTCTTGTCTACTTTAACAACCTATGGTTTCCGGCGTAGATGTGTACACATACAGGTATTTGTATGTATAGTTTTTGTATACAGAGTAGACAAAGCAGGTAAGATAGAGAGAGCAGTAAACAAACCCCACCTTTGATCCCCTGCGATCCCTAGAAAAGTTGTATCGGTGGAACTATGATCTATGCCGTTAAATCCGATCGAATATTTTTCTATAGATATGGTCCATCAATTGAAGTTTCTCTTGGGAAAGGGTCAACTTTGAGGGTCAATGAATTGAACACATTTGAAAGATAAAAGAGTTGCCAATGTGAATGCCCCCTCACCTTATAAAGGTGAAAGATTTGTGATTTAACCTTAATCAAATTGATATTAAACTTTATTGAAAAGAAAAAACGTACATTGAATGTTAGTAGGAAACAAACTTTTAGCTTTCGAGACCGAGGTAATCTTTTAAATCTGTATTTACAGAATAAAACCTAAGAAATATCCTGAGGTGATCGGCCCTTGTAAGAAAATGTGATCCCTTCCTCCTAATATGATAATTACCAAAAAAGAAAATAACTATCCTATAAAAAAACCAATATTATCCTAGTAAAAAAAAGTAGTTTAGAGAATTATCAATCAGCCCCCTCAACTTTGTGCTATGATCTATCCGACCCCAACGACGATTTGTATCATCACTCCCTGGGTGGAATTCTAGAAATCGCTCCTGCATATGCTTCATTTGTTTTACCTGCATGATCATCAGAATCCCCTTCCCTTTCACAATTACCATGATCTTTATAGTTTTATCCGGGCATTTGTGTCCCGATGTGAGTTTTCCATCAAAATGAAAGTAAAGACCTTTCGCCTGTTTATCCACCAATTCTATCTTGGTCATCAGCTTAAAAGCGGCCTCCCGTCAGCCACCAGAATTGTTGCCCCTCATCTAGGGTAATTTCCGCTAGCCTTACCCTCACCTGTTAGTGGCTCGTATCGCCCTACCTTTTGATTTTCGTTAATCATGATGGCTAGTTTAATAGCATGTCCTAGTTCATCAGGTTGCAGAACTCGCACCGAGGCTCGTAGATCAGGTTTCAACCCCTTTAAGAACGTACCTTCCAACACCTTTTACCAGGATAAATGATGCAAGACTAAGGAATGTGAGACTATAACACTCCCCCTTCCCCAGGTAGCGTTAGTTAGACGTAGGGCTAGCAATGGATAGGGTTGAGTAAGGTAAGAGTTATTCCGTTATCGAATCCATTTAAAATAGTGGGTAACGAAATGGGTAATTATCCATCTCTAAAAACTCTTATCCATATCCTACCCTATCCATTAAAAATAACGGGTAATGAAACGGGTAATTGTTAAATGGTAATAGAAGTTTTATTTTTTGATCAACAAATAATATTGTTAAACCTCATACATATAAGTAAAATATAAGTTCACAAATAATTATTATATATCTAATTTGTTGTAGTAAACATTTAAATATTACCATAAACATAATCATATTATAATATTTTTAAAGTAATATAAAAATTATAACACAATATTTTTCATGAATTTAATTTTTTGACATTTAACCTACTTGATAATTAAATAAAGTACACATTAATATACGACAACATTATAGAAAAGTATTAATAATAAAATTAATATAATTATTTGAATATATAATTATACATATATATACATATATGCATAGAAATATGTTCAAATAAGATATTTTGCAATTTATAGTAACAAATGAACTCTTTCTAGCCACATATATAAATAACAAATCAATTAATTAATATTAGTAAAGATATTATGGTTCAATGTTACTTTATAAAATGTTACTATTTATCATGTTACATGAGATTGTACAATGTACAATCTTGATTAATTATAAACAATTTAAATATTAAATATATTTAAATAAATATAAGATCAAGATAAATATTAAATATATTTAAATAAATATAAGACTTAGATAAATATGAAATATCTATAAATAAATATAATATCAAGAGAAATATAAGAAATTAAACTTAGTATCATATATAATCTTGAAAAAATTAAAAGTTTATTATTAAAAATTGAAATATGAAATATTTTTAAAAAAATGTTTATTATTTTTAAAACTTTAAACATTGAAAAAGTTTATTATTTTTAAAAGTATCTTTAAAAAATTTATTACAATACCAATTACATAAACAAACTCACATATGATGATTTTAGGATCATATATGATTTTGTATAAATATTAATATAAAATCATATACGATTTTGTATAAATGTAAATGTAAAATCATATATTATTTTATATAAATGATATTTACACATTTTAAATATTAAATATATTTAATAAATATAAGATTAAAATCTCACAAATATTTTCATGATATAAAATAGAGCTCCATTGTTTAAACTATTTATATTTATATATGATCAAGATAAATTACAATTTCAATTATGTCAATAAAATGACCTGTGACTTCAATATCATGTATGACTTTGTACAAATGTTAATGTAAAATCATATGTAATTTTGTACAAATGTAATTGTAAAATCATATATGATTTTATACAAATAATGTTCACACATTATTACAATGCCAAATATGTCAACAAAATCACATATGATTTCAGTATCATATATGATTTTATACAAATGTTAAAGTAAATTCATATATGATTCTGTACAAAGGTAAATGTAAAATCATATATGATATAATTATAATATAATATAACATTCTAATATATTATCAATTGATTTTACAAAATTTGTATATTAATAATATATTATAAAGTAAATAATATATTATTACTATTATACCTATTATACCCCTAAAAGAAATGACCTTAGGTGGAAAGTGAGTATAAATCAACCTTAATTACCATAATGTCATTGAATATAATAAGTATTCTTTACTTAAACATGTAATTAGTATGAGTTCATTTGTTCCTACAAATAGGTAGTGTTCTTGTATGAACCAGTCTCTCTCTCTCTCTATATATATATATACATATAGGGTTGGGTTCAAATGTAAACCACTTTTTGGTTGTGAACGTGA
>LUCG01195911.1:0-11591 GCA_001633085.1 Carthamus tinctorius | reverse complement strand
AGAGAGAGAGAGGGGGTAGGGGGTGAGGTGGGGGTGGGCGTCGCTCTCGGCTTGGAGAAACCGAAGCCAATCAACCCGATGGAGACGGGATGGTGTTGCCGAAGCAACCCCACGAAAACCAAGGGAAGCCGAAGACATAGCGGATGGCCTTATACATAGCAAAATTAACTGTAATCATCACCATTTAGTTGTTAAGAACATTTATTGCGAAACCCTTGATCTAATGTTGAATTCTACCGAATCGTTAGCTCAGTGCGCCTCGATGGTATCTATTTGAACATGTAGAATCCAATAATTTCAAAAAAATGAATTGTTTTGGGGGAAAACGAGTAAAACATGAGAAAATAAACTATGACAAGCAAATTAAATACTAACTACGGCATAACGATGAAGTTGATGTGTTGAAAGGATTCATTGAGCTCAGGATTTATCTTTGAAACATATTTTAAACCCCCACGATGCAAAAAAGACCTTCCCAACTTCAATATAAGCAGATTGACTACTTGTAGTTCCCAACTCTAAGCATTAAGATTTGATAAATATTTCTACAGATTCTTATCCCTACCTATTTTCTTGATAAAATTTAGAATAAAACGAGGATTTGGTCCATGTGGATTGTGTGGTCTTTACAATATTAGTCCCTTGCATAAGACAAAAGACGGAAAAGGACGAAAGTACCCTAAAGGTTAACAGAGGGGTTAGACGGTCGTTTGTCAGAGAGACCCGTCCGTTATAAAATGACATACCTCGAGTCCATATCCGTAATAAAATGAAGTTTAGGGATTAAATCCCGAAAGACCATCAAACTACATGGATCAAATCCGTAATCTACTCTAAAAACAAAAGGGCAGTTTTTATGGGTCCACCTCAATTCCATCCATAACCGTTTTTTATGGGGCGAACCAAATTTAACAAAAGATTACCCAAAAATCTGTGAGGCCCGCCGGATCCGGCGGAAAAGGAGACCGGAAAACCACCATTGTCGACCTTCTTAACCCTCGGCGGCAATCACACAGAAAGGAGGTATTGATAGTATTTTCTGATTCTTCTAAATTTCAACAAAAAAAAAAAGACACCCCTAAGAAACAAAAACACACACACACACACCGTGTGATTTGGAGCCCTTTCGGAAATCTGGAATTCTCAAATTTCAGATTTTCGATTGTACAGAAATGGATATTACTGCTTCGGCTCCGATCAATCGGTGTTCTAAAGAACATCAGAAAGTCTATCTAGAATGGTTCTCCTGCGTTGACTCAGGTTTTTGGTTTTTTCTCCTTGAAGTTGATTTCTGTTTTTTTGTTTCTTTTCCATGGATTGTGGTGTGATTAGGTCTGGTTTTTGGATGATTCCTAGATGGCGATGGACGTATTACTGGTGCTGATGCCACGAAGTTCTTCGCCATGTCCAATTTATCTCGGCAAGATCTCAAGCAGGTTTCGCCCTAGATTTTTCCGAACAAATTTAAATGTCGTTTTCCTAATTTCTCCTTCGTGTTATTCTTAGGCTGTGTTTCGGCAAACTAGCTGCTAGCCGTGGACTAATAAGCTAGCTAGTAATAAGCTGGATTATGAATAGATTGTGTTTGGCAAAAACTAGCTTATGAGTATGTAAAACGACCAGAAAAGTATCTTGGGGTATAATAATTAATATTAATAGGGGTATAATTGAAAAAGAACTACAAAAAGCTAGCGTGTAGCTGTTGACTATTAAGCTAGATAGTAGCTGATAGGCTAGCTTATGAGTATGTAAAATGACCAAAAAGGGTATCTTGGGGTATAATTATCAATATTAATAAGGGTATAATTGGAAAAGGCTACAAAAAGCTCCTGAAACGCTACTTCAACTAACGTTTCAATAAGCTAGCTTAGAGAATCTCTAAGAGAGTCACCAAAATTTGTCCAAAATGAAGAAGCAAAAGTCAAAATCTCCCCAAAAAAAAACTACAACCATGTCCAAGAGATTCTTCATTTCGAAGATTTTTAACAATGATTATAATATTAAAATATGCCTCTCTTATTTATTAAAAACCTATCATTTTGGGGTTATTTCTATATTTGGAGAAAAACTCGCTCTCTCTCCTACTTTCTCCATTTTGGAAAAGTTCTTGGAGCAAATATTTTGCCTAAAATCCCCATGTTCTCCATTTTGGAGATGCTCTTATAAGCTAGCTTATGGTCCATTCAAACATATACTAGCTTATAAGCTAGCTTATTTTTGCCAAACACAGCTGCTCCCTTGCATTAACGTACAATTTGATCTCTACTAAACCCTGGGGCTGCAACTCAAAATCGAATATGTTGAACAATTAATCGATATTTACTGGATTGGGGCAATCACTCTAGCTAGTATGACTCCTGGAGGACCTGAATGTTGCCTAATTTGTTAGGGCATAAGGGATGTATTTGGAGTTCCAACTCAAACCAATTGACAACGAATGGGGTTAACGGTCGTTATATGTTTGAAGGACTAATTGATATGTATCTTAGGTGAGATAAACGCTTAGGGGCTGTTTGGCTGGTTTTTCATTGAGCCTTGAATGGATAAAGTTGTCTGTGTGGATTAATATGTCTGTATATACCGGGAAGGTTTTTTGAATGGATAAAGTTTCTTCATAGATGGAAGAGCGTGTTTTTTAATTGGAAGTGACAGGTTTGGAAAAACTTGGCTTTCGGCATAATACTCCCCCTTAAAGCTTATTGAATAAGCCACTTCCTATACCGTCAAGCCACTACCAAACAGCTATGTATAACTGACAGAATGAGCTGTGAATCTCATTAAGTTCATCAAGCTGCTAACAAACAGCGTTGCATTTCAACAAAAGAAGACAGCCTTTGAGCTGGCTTATTAGCCTCTCTATTGCTAAAATGAACAGAGAGAACTCACTCTTGCATCTTGACCAGTAGATCGCAAACAAGATTATTAGTTACGGAACCGATATGCAAGAAGGTTGCTTAGGAGTTTGTGCATAATTGCAATTGTATTGTGACCAGTGTTAACCGAGCATCCTTGACAAGTATCATTTTGGGGTTGTTTGGTTGTTTTTTCGTTTAGTCCTGTATGAGTAAAGTTGTCTGTATAGATTTGAAAGGTTTTTGTTTGGGAGGGTTTTTCATAGATGGAATGAGCATGTTTTTTAATTGGGAGAGACAAGTTTGGACAAAACTTGGCTTTCTGCATAAAGCTCCCTCCTAAAAGTTTATTGAATAAGCCACTTTTCATACCAATAAGCCACTACCAACCCATCATTTATAGCTGACCGAATAAGCTACGAGTCCCATTAAGCTCATTAAGCTGTTAACAAACATGTTGTTGCTCTGCTTTTGATCTATTTCACTCTCTTCCCCTTTCCTGATATTCAACTTCTTAAGGTGTGGGCAATTGCGGATTCCAAAAGACAAGGGTATCTTGCCTTCAAAGAGTTCGTTATGGCAATGCAGGTAGTGATTTTCATGCCATCTTCTTTTGTTCCATCAGTCACTTATCTAAGCTCATCGATTATACTTTGTGAATTCTAGTTGATTTCGTTGGCACAAGCGGGGCATACATTGAGTGCTGAATTCTTAAACTCGGATAGTAAGCCGCAAAATTACAGCTTTTTCATGTTACAATATCTAGCATTGGACAATGCTATTGACACCCCTATTAACATTAATATCAGGTCAATCCCTGCAATGAGAATGTAAAAAGCAGGTTTTGATGTTGATGTGTGTAAGGAGAAAATCACTTGACAGGGTGCATTTAGCAATGTATAGGGGTGTCATTAGCCTCCCCCACTGCATTTCTTTGCAACCATGCTATTGTCTAACAATCATGTGATTGATTGCCCTTCTTGGGTAAAATATATTTTACGGTGCAGTTAATGTTGACGAAGTGAAACCGCCAACAATGGATGGTCTAGATGCTCTACTATCTGTACGTATGCCACCACCTATTTTTGTCGATAAGAGATGAAGCAAAGCTATTATGAGCCTACAGCTTTCACATTTTCCTTGATAACATTAACATGTTTATCGATGTTTTGCAGAAGACGACGAAACATTCCAAGTCATATGATCCTGAAGTTAATAGTAATGATGAATAATCTACTCAGTTTATATATGCTTCCAGAGAAAAGCATTTCGATTTTGTTTGATGTTTACTTTTAACATTGTCTTAGGTGCTTCTCAGATTGAGATTTCATCTTCTTCAAAACATGCAAAGAAGGTATGATGAATGTTCCTTTCGGGTGCATATTGTACACTAGACAAGACAGGACGGAAAGCCCAGGGAACACCGTTTCACGTTTGACAGGGATTTTATGTGGAACAGAGTGGAACAAAGTAGAATAGACCTATTCCACCCTACCCCATGGAACAAAACCGGAACAAGATGAACAAACTTATGATTTACCCATATAACCTTAAACTAAAACATAATTTATCTTCTAAACATCAAATCCCTCTTCCTCTTTACATTTTATTGATTTTTCAAATTTTATTTATCGCATTTTATACTCTTTAAATTTTCATATTACTTTTCAAAAAATATTATTTTTATACAATTTCTATATTTTGATTAGTTTATGTAATTTAGTTAACGTTAATGATAAAAAAATAATGTAGAAAAGGTATAAAATAAAAATTGGATACTAACTAAAACGTTTTATTATGGTGTCATTTTAATTGTCTTGATAAAAGCTTCCTAATGTCATATTTTGCTATTAAAAAAACTATTTTATTACAAGTTAATCAAATAATCAATTACGTAATTAATCAAAATATATAAACAACTCATTAGGGGAAAGTTGGTCATTATATCTATATATCTTGTCCAGTTTTGTCATACCAAACGTCAGAACAACTGTTCTGTCCAGTTCCGTTGCTGTCTTGTTTTGTTCTATCCAGTCTGATTACCAAACCCACCCTTCAAAATCTGCAAAGAACCTTGTATTATATATCCTTGGTTGTCTATGTTTTCATCCCAGATTCTTTGTGTATGCTTAGATTCCTTTGAAGTCTGTTACGTCGATCGTTGATGGCCTGAAGAAGCTATACATTCAGAAGCTGAAACCTGTAGAAACCATGCATAAATTTCATGAATTTGTGTCTCCCCAATTGGTAAGTAATCTGTGTGTTTTAAATTTTAATTAATCTACAAAATGTTATGTGAATTATAAGTTTTTTTCCCTCCCTATTTGCTTCAGACCAACAGTGATTTTGATGCCAAACCCATGGTGATGCTTTTGGGTCAATACTCAACAGGGAAAACAACATTCATCAAACATTTGCTTAAAAGTGCTTATCCAGGCAAGTTCTTCACTCCCATGTCACATTTTTTTTCTTCTTATTATTGTATTTTTTTAATATATATCCCTAAGTGAGTCGAGCTGCTCGTGAGCTACTCAGGATCCACTCGTTAAACGAGCCGGAGCCAAGCTCAAGCTTCATTTTAGGCTAGCTTAATAAACGAGCTGGAGCGTTTATGATTAAGCTCGATTAGGCTCGCGAGCCTAAATGAGCCTCAATTAATATAACTATATATATAGGGTTGGTTCCAGTTAGAAATGCCAAATTTGGTGAGAAGTGGTTATCAACCGTTGGATGAGAAATGGACGAACATTAGGATGAGATGCGCCGAGATGCACCGGATCAATTCATTTTATAAGCCGCAATTCATGGGAGGGTATTTGATTAAAAGCGATCAACGGTTTAAAAGTATTTCTCACACTTCTCACCAAAAATGGCACTTCTCACATGATCCCATGCCTATATATATGTATGTATGTGTGTGTTAAAGATATTATAGGTAAATGAGTCGAGCTCGAGCCGAGCTTAGACTTGTCTAGTCGCGTCTGATTAATGAGCCTAGCCCAAACTTGCTGAATCCTTGACGAGCCGAGCTCGAGCTTTATGAACCTAAACGAGCCGAGCTCAAGCTTAGTCAGGCTCGAACTCAGCTTCTTTACACCCCTGTATATATTCATATAGAGCCAATAATCACACACACTGTTCATGTTTGCATTTCTTTCTATCAGGAGCTCATATTGGACCCGAGCCTACTACAGATAGATTCGTTGCTGTCATGGTATGTCGTACATCCGACATATTACTTTCATGGCATGACCTTCTAGAAACACCATTTGTGGATGTCTATGAAAGGTGAAGGATCGTGTGAGAAGTGTCATTTTCGGTGAGAAGTACTTTTAAACCGTTGATCACTTTTAATCGATTACCCTCCCATGAACTGAATTGAGCTTAAAAGGGAATTAATCCGATGGATCTTATTTTGGTGCCATCCTAATGTTCATCCGTTTCTCATCCAACGGCTGATAACCACTTCTCATATTTGGCACTTCTCATCGGAACCCAACCCATCTAAGAAATTGGTCCTATATCATTTTACGCAAATGTAAAACCGTTCTTTTGCTTTTTGCAGAACGGACCCGATGAGAGAAGTATTCCAGGGAATACTGTTGCTGTTCAAGCAGACATGCCATTTAATGGTCTAACTACCTTTGGAAGCGCATTCTTGTCGAAATTCGAGTGTTCTCAAATGCCTCATCCTGTGAGTTGTCATTAGTGAAGTATGCAAAGGTCATGTGAGTTTGATGATGATGTTGTTCTTTTCTATATAACCAATCATATATTGTGTTGTTTGACTTTAAAAGCTGCTGGAGCATATAACGCTTATCGACACTCCCGGAGTTTTATCTGGAGAAAAGCAGAGAACACAAAGAAGCTACGACTTTACCGGCGTCACATCTTGGTTTGCTGGAAAGTGCGATCTCATCTTGCTTCTCTTTGATCCTCATAAACTTGATATAAGCGATGAATTCAAACGTGTTATATCATCCCTAAAAGGACACGATGACAAGATTCGGGTGGTCTTAAACAAGGCCGATCAAGTTGATACCCAACAAGTAAGAAATAATACCCCCCCCCACCCTCCGGGTGGCTGGACCTAGTGTAGTGCACACACACGTGCCACTTTGTTCCTCCGTCGTAGTGTAAAAAATTATAGGGTCGTGAAAGTGCCACCATGTATATTTTGGAACTACAAAAAAGACACAAGTTTCCCTTGGTAGAGTTTGGTTAGTTTCTTCTTTTCAACGTGAGGTCCTGTGTTCAAGTATTGTTAGAGCCATGTTCCTAGTTTTTAGCTTTTAATTTCAGATTTAGGGGTTGTTTGTTTACCTCTTAATTGTTCCATTAAGAGGCGCATTTGAATCGCTAAGAGGTAAATCTTGTTTGGTAACAAAAAATGTCTGCCTCTTAATGGTTTAAAAACCCTCTGAATGATTTTGTATCTTGGGTCTTAACCATTCAGCGCCGTGACTTCATTCCCAACAATTACCAAGCAACCATATTTCATTTTGCACTATATCATAAAAGCCTCTTAATCATTCTGACCACTTAATCATCCAGCACTAAACCATTCAGCAACGGCCAACCAGCCCCTATTTTGTTTCTAAAAAAATTACAATAACAGGACTCGAACACAAGACCTTACATCTGAAAGGCAAGGAACCAACCACCAAACCAATATTGATTATGTAAAAGAATATCTCTATATTTGTTTCTTATAGTCAAATGGCGCCACCGTTTGAAAAAAATTATGGGTCCGTCCCTGCCCAAAAAAAAAAAAGAAAGAAAACAGGCTTAAACCATGGTTTACTCTGATGAGTCATTTATATTGGATACAAATTGCTTTTGTGTTGTAGCTAATGAGGGTTTATGGAGCACTAATGTGGTCCCTTGGTAAAGTCCTAAACACTCCAGAAGTGATGCGTGTTTACATCGGGTATGCTCTCTCTTTGCGTTTGTGTCTCCTTCCTATATATTTTTATGAAGTTATGTGGACTTGTTCGTATGTGGCCAGTTCTTTCAACGACAAACCTATAAACGCGGTCGGTGATGGGCCATTGGGGGTAGCATTGTTTGAAAAAGAGCAGGATGACCTTCTAAGCGACTTAAAAGACATACCCAAGAAGGCTTGTGATCGTAGAGTGAGTTAATTTTCTTGTACAATTAGCAAGTTTCAACTGGAGTTGTGATCTGTTACTAAATATCGTCTTTTTGAACAGATCAACGAGTTTGTGAAACGTGCTAGATCTGCCAAGATTCATGCTTACATCATGAACCAGCTTAAGAAGGAAATGCCAAGCTGGATTGGCAAGGCTAAGGCTCAGCAGAGGCTCATTGATAATCTTGAATCGATCTTTGAAAAGGTCCCCTTTATCTCTTTTATCGTCTTAGGGCTGTTTGGTTTGCCGAATGAACTTAATGAAATCTTTTGAATTCCACAATTTAAGGAATTCATCGTTCTCTAGCTTAAGTGAAAGGAATTGAATTCCTACCAACCAAATGGTTGGTCAAATTTCCTTTCAATTCTCTCAAAGTCAAATTCTTTAATGAATTCCAATTCTATCAAATTCCATTCTGCGGGGTTGTTTGGTTTGTGGAATTCAAAGGAATTTGATGGAATTGGAATGACAAATTCCTTAGCGATGTTTGGTTTGCGGAATGAACTTGATGGAATCTCTTGAATTCCATTGAATTTCACAATTTAAGGAATTTATCGTTCTTTGAAGGAATTGAATTCCTACCAACCGAAGGTGTTGCCAAATTTCATTTCAATTCATTCAAAGTCAAATTCCTTCGATGGATTCCAATTTCATCAAATTCCATTCTGCGAACCAAACACCCCTTAGTGATGTTTGGTTCGCGGAATGAACTTGATGGAATCCTTTGAATTCCACAATTAAGGAATTCTTCATTTTTTGGCTTAAGTGAAGGAATTGAATTCCTACCAACCAAACGTGTGGTCAAATTCCATTCCATTGCGATTCCTTCAAAAGTCAAATTCCTACGACAATTCCAACTCCATCAAATTCCATTCTGCGAATCAACCCCCCCCCCCTTAGAGTTACGATCTTTCTTTTTGTGCTTACGGAATTTGGTAACCAGATTCAAAGGGATCATCACTTACCCGCGGGAGATTTCCCGAATGTTGAACACTTCAGAATGGCTTTGGCTGGTTACAACATAGACAGATTCGAAAGATTGAAGCACAAAATGATACAAGGCATTGACGACATGCTGGCTTACGATATCCCCAACCTTTTGAAGACCTTCAGAAATCCGTACGATTAAAGAGGTTAGCCGTAGTTTTAAAAGAGAAAACCCCATTGTATATATTTGCCCATCTGCATGCTTTGAGATAACTTGCAGCGAGGAGTTGGACCATAGTCATCGTCTTTTCCTTCTTCTTTTTCTTCTTATCGAGGGGTGTCGAATAGTAAATGTGATAATTGTGAGGAGTAGCAGAAGCAATTGCCTCCCTTTTGACCAATTGTTTAGGGGTTTCCTAGACTCAAAATAGATGAACAGCAGAGTGTTTTGCAATTTGTTGGAAGGTTAATGTCCTTCCAAGTTTTGAGCATATAATAGATATGTACATATGTTTTTCTTTTTGTTACAATTGAATTACTATTCTTCACTTTGAACATAAGTCTCATTTCTAGTTTGGGTTGTAAAATACAAGAGTCCTACACCAAAACTGGTTCAAATTGTATGTTTATATCATTTGAACTCTGAGTAGAAACAACGAGTTACATTTACATACTATCAATCGCCAAAGAGGCGGCAAAGGATTGTGTGAGAGGAAGAGTTATGGTGAGAAAGGGTAAGAAGGAATCTGCACCATTGATCACTTTTAATCTCTGTGCAACTGATCCTAATGTGCATCCAAAGGGTGGAGATCCCTTCGTATCCTTCTTCTCACAGTAACTCCACTTCTCACGGGAACCCAATCCTCGCCAAAGAACCATGTCTTGAGATTAAATTCTATGTGAAAATCAATGGATATGTGAAAGAAGGATATATGATGATTCTAGATAGATGGTAATTCCCAAAAACTCCTATACATGTTGAATATGGGTCAGTAATTAGGGTGTTTGGTAAGCGTATGAAAACTCGACATGATGGGTGAGAGTTTGGTAGGCGAGTGAAAGTATTGTGGAAGAATTTGGGGTCTGCTTGGATTAATGCTGAGGAATGAAAACGAGAGGGAATGAAAACGGGAACAATTTTCATTCCCCCCGTTTAATAAGGAATGTATTTGGGCTTATGAAGGAATGAGCCCATTATATTATAGAAAACCAAACAATTTCTTTTTATCATTTTCATTGATTATTGCCTGATAGCTCTAACCAAACATCCCCTCGGGATTTCAGCTTGAAATGGATAGTTTAGTAATTTACCAATCTTGCCTCATCTTTTCCTGAAGAAAAAAGTGTCCCTCTTAGGTCGGGTCTAGTCTCGGTCCTATATCAAGCCAAACATGAGGAAGGTTGGAGCAAAGAGACTATTTCCATGAAAACTTACGCACACTCCTCACCTTTTGGTGAGTTTTGAGACCTTGACCTCCGGGGAGGCTAGCCACTACTGGAAACCCGGATACTGATGGCCCAATGACCCTACGGTAGAATCATTTTATTTACCGCTAAGGTTAACAACACACACAGATAGAAGAAGCATAACTGCAATTAGAAGAAGCCCTAAGCCTGTTGCTACTTACAGCACAGTTAAAAAACTAAACTACAGGAGTTGAGATTCGATGAAAAGCTTGGCGATGACTTGGTTCATGGGTTCAGCGTGCTAGTGAAACCAGCGCGTGCAGCCTTTATCCACTCAACCTCTTTGACGCTTCTATCAGAACCATGGTCTTCATCGTAATCTTTCAAGTTCAAGTCTCTTATCGTTGTTTCACTCTTATCTGATGCCTGCAATAGAAGAAGCAAAAAGAAGGGTTTTCTCGGGTTTCAGAACTCCGTTTGTAGATGAAGTGCTTGTAAAATGATAACATGATAACAAGTATCAATGTAATTTTATAATTCTATGTGGTTAATTGCACTGCTTTGTTTGCGGTGCTATCGACCGCATTTTGAACGGAAAAAAAAAGCGGCAGCATAACTGCTATTTGTAGATAGGTTGCTTTGGTGTTAAAAAGGTAATGTGTGCTTTTATTATCAACCTGCATTGGGTTTTATTTTAGTCCAACTCCTTTAAGGCTTTGTTGTTCTTATATCTGGAACTAGATGCTATTATCTGAATTCAGGCACAATCACTTTGACCTCTATACACATTGTTTAATTATTTTTATTTGGGCTTTGACATCATTGTTCTTATATGTTTTTTTTATTAAATACATATACATTATACAGGGTTGGGTTCCGATGAGAAATGGAGTTATAGTGAGAAGGGATAAGAAGAAATCTCCACCCTTGGAGACCACGATGAGATGCACGAGATCAATTCCTATCAAGCAAAATTCAAGGGATAGGTTTGAGATTAAAAGTAATCAATGATCCAAATCCCTTATTACCCTTCCCACCTTCTTACCTTAACTTTTNGAGAGAGAGAGAGAGAAAGGTTCATGCGAGAAACATAACTTTTTAAGAAAATGTGAGGAGCAATCTTAGCCACTCATCCGGTCAACAAATATGGTTTTGACCGTGGTCCCCTCCTTTAATAATCTCTACCCTTCCATGAATCGCGTCAATCATCCATGATCACGTCCACCGTAACCCAAGATGTGTGGCTGAGATT
>LUCG01195886.1:0-12354 GCA_001633085.1 Carthamus tinctorius | reverse complement strand
AAAAATAAAGAAAGTATTATATATATACATACATATATATATATATATTAATACATATCTAATAACGATATTAAAATCTCAAATAATGTAGTTGATATTATAAGATTTTAGTTGTCACTTACTAAAAATACATAATATAATATATACAGAGAAAGAAAACCTATCTATGGACAATGGACACAAAATGTAATATATATATATATATATTAACCAACAAAATACTGTCAATACACAATGTTGTAAATACATTATATTTCTTTAATCAAGTCACCGTATTTTAATATATATATATATAATATGTATGTGTATATATGTATATATATATATATTTATTTATCTCCTCTTCACTTGGAATAAGTGCTTGTAGAAAACAAGATATGACGTGTAAGGAGAATTGCAGAAGAACTCATAAAGGGCTGGAGCCAGGAGGAGACGAGCATGAGGGAGCACAGAGAAACCTACTTATTTTAAACCCTAAATACCTAACATATGAGCATCGCGTCAGCCCCCGCCTCAACGCCTCATGCGCCTCAAAACCGCCTTAGTGGTTCGAGGTGTACGCTCCATCTAACTTGGAATTGGCGCTGCCTCATGTTCTTTAGTTTCCATGACGCTCCCCCTCAAGGAAAGCGTAGATGTTTATCATGTCTACTTTGTTACAAATGTAGTCAATACGGGTCCTATTCACTACTTTTGTCAAATGTTTCCTAAGGTAGCATTTGATGCGTAGACTTGACTGGAAAGGACTGGACTAATTGTCTTTCCTAGGTTTGGTACGACTAGAACATGATTGGACTAATTGTGTGGCTGATAGGACATGGTAAAACTATTAAAATGGCCCTATTATCATTTATCCCTAAAATGTTATTAATAGTTATTAGTGACACAAATGAACTAAAAATTTAAATGATCTTTATTCATAAATATTAGAAAAAATTACATATATCATCCATGAACCTTGAAATTTTGTTATTTTTATGATTTTATTAACGTAAAATTATTTAAAATATATGTACAAAAAATTTTAAAAACCTAAAGTGTAACCTAAACTAAGCCCATGTTATAATCAAGAAACCCCAAATCAAATACCATCTCCTACACCACCACCACCTTCATCCATCTCTTAACACTACATATTCTTTTAGGCCATCTCTTTCTCTTCAAGCCACCGCTACCACCATGGCACCACCCATCTCTTACACCGCATTTTGCACTTCTAGGTTCTTTTTTCCCATCATGACATCTTTCTTCTTTGGTCCTTCTTGTACTAGGGTTTGATTCGAAACGAAGTCAGTAAAAGAAACAATATTGAACATGTCGTACTCGTACCATGTTTTTTTATATGGGCATGGAGGAATTGGATATGGTCTAACTTTGTTCTAGGGTTTGATTGAGATGTTGAGGGAGAAAATGATTGGTATCTTTGGCTAGAGAATGATGGATGTGATTTTGGTATTGATTTCAGGCGATGTTAGAATTTTGGGAGTAATATGGTAATCATATGCTTTTGTTCCACATTGTTCCACCTTTTTGGGCGGAACAAAAAACTCAAGTCTTGTGTTTTGTCCCATGAAAATTCCATTTTGTCCCATGTTATTACTGTCTCATGGAATGCATAACCCGAGACTAGTTTTTTTGTCTCGTCCCGTCAAGTTTGTGCACCAAATGCACCCTAGTTGATTTTCTATAGGTATAAGTCTTGTTGCAAACTTGCAGTGAATACTTAATCTTGTCTCGAATGAAATAACAACCACTTTCGATATGCATATTTTCTTCGTGGAAATACCGAGAGCTGCGTGATTAACACATCAAAGCTTTGCCGGAACTGCAAACTTATATCCAATTTTTTAGTAGTTGATGATTCATACTATCTCACATAGAAGTCAATCATTGCCCTATATTTTAATTCAGCCTTGGAACAAATATTGCATCTTTTTTTTTTGGAACGGTGTCCTGGGCTATGCCCAGACTAATCTCGGAAAATTATAGCTGTAAGGCATCAGACCCTGATAACTCAGTGGCCACAATTGTTGTGGACGTCTGGAATAGAACCCTGGGTAGAGGGGATATTCCACCACATCCCTTGAGCCTCAAGCACTATGCCACAACCCTTGTGGTTAAGATATTGCATCTTACTCCATGAAACCAAAATCCCCCAACAAAGAGTTCTTCATGACGTCCATAAAACACTCCTCACTGTGGCCTCCAGTAAGGTAGTAAATAACTTGTTCTAGAAGGGCCCAAATAATGCTCATTGCTTTGATTAGACATAAATCGACCGACTGCAAATGGAATCTCCGGTCGTGTTACTGTGATGTAATTCAACTTTCGTATAAGTCTTCGGTACCTCTTAGGGACATGGAATGGTTCTCCATTCTTTCTTAGGTATACATTAAGAATTACTGGGATGTTACATGGAAGGTTCACTTGTTTCTTATGATCCTTACTCGAGTGAATATTTCAGTGGTCAAATAAACATATTTCTTTTGATAAAAGAAGGTTCACTTGGAAGTGAGATTGAAGAAATGTCCTTAAGTTCTTATAAGCATGGTTGTCGCTTCAAGTGATGACAAGATCATCAACGTAACTATTAATGAGATCACACCAATTTCAGATTGCGTGTCGAAAACTATATGATTAGACCTACACTTTTGCACCCATATATCAAGATGACTGAATTTGCAAAACCATGCTTGAGGACTGGTCCCGACCTTACCAGCACAGGGGTGTACTAATCAATGAACCCTTGAAACCTACTTTTCTTCTTCTTACCAACGGTCTTACTCTATAAAATTACCTTTTGGATTAGCTATTTAGGTTAGGAATGGACGAATAGGTTCTGAAAATGAATTAGACTTGGGCTGTCTGGGGGAGTTTTGCAAGAGGGAGCTGCTGCCCTAGTTGAAAGTTAAAGCAATTAGCAAAGAGTTCTTTCTTCTCCAAGTCATTTAAAAATTTTTTGTGGTGACATACATTCCCATGCTCTCCTTTAGAAACAAAGCCTGATGATTGCTTCATATATATCGCTTTTTGAAGAGGATCGTGAAGTAACATTTTTGATATCCAGCGGATGCAAGGGCCAATGAAAGTTTGCTGCCAATGAGATGAGCAACTGAACATAAGTGAGCTTAGAAACTGCAGAGTGAGTGTTGGTAGTTGGCCCCCTATTGCCAAACGTATTCTATGGCAACAAGGCAATCCTTAAGTTGAGCCACAGACGCATGTGGTTGAAGTTTAAGTACAAACATCCATTTACACTCGATTTCCTTGCTGTAAGCGGCCAAAGCTACCAATGTCTATGTTCCATTATGATTGAAGGCATTCATTTCCTCAATCGTAGCATCATGCCATCCGGAATGAGCCAATGCTTCATCAACAATATTAGGAATGGATAGTGAATCTATTTTGGCAATGAAGGAACAAAAAGAGATAGACGCTTGATCTTAAGAAACAAAGGAAACAATGGGAATATGGGATACGTACATGTTAACCTTTAGGTACCCTCATAGTGTAGCAGAACACTAGTTGGATCCGTGGACGAAGATGGAGGTAAAGGATCAGGATTTTTCGTAGAAATATGTTGCCTGTGATAAACTTGAACAACAGGTGGATGGTCGGCTCTGAAGTGTGCTTAGGAGTAGATGCACGAGGAGACTGTGCACTATTCTCAAGAGTAGGTGGAAGACGAGCTATCCTATAGATATTTTAGGAGCAATTGGTGGTGGACATTAGGAAGAAAGGAATATTTTCGTCGCAAGAGTATTTCAGGAGACGACATAACGATTTAGTGTAGGTGAGTGACATGATTGTGCTTCTACGTATTAAAGTATGAAAATTGNATATATATATATATATATATATATCTTTGATGAGCTTTATAAACAAGATTCACAAAAAAATAGTTTTTAGTTTATACTTGCATGTGGCAGCAAAATATAGAAAAAAACTACAAAATTACAAGAATAGAAAGTAGATGCTTGTAAGTAGCAACATATATAGTTATATACTTGTATAGTACTGTAGTTGCGTTGTACATAAGGAACAGTTGTAATAAACAGAAGTATAATTACAGGAAATATATAATATTATGTGTCTGTATGTGTATGTGTATGTGTATGTATGTATCAAGACCACAAATAAATACTTAAATAGGGTGCCATCGGGAGAAACAAAGAAATATATATATATATATATATATATATAAATTCCAGCACAACTCTTATAAAAAAATAGCTAAATAGAAGTCACTGCTAAACAAAGTAACACAACTTTTAGTCTTGTTTAAATAAAGAATAGGCCTGCCTACTAACTCATATACAAATTACACCTACATGCATAAAACATTCGAGGGACGTACGCCTTAGTCCCACCTCACCTATCAAAGGTGTACGACCCATCAGAGCATTAAGAGGCGATACCTCAAACATGCCTTTTGGCTGCGCCTTAAGGCTCATGCCTCAACCATTTTTAAAACAATGGTACCCTTTTTGAAGGAGCCAAAATCCAAGTAAGACACTTTAGATACTTTGGATCAAGCTTGGTGATTTGAGGTCTACCATCTCGAACGAAGCAACTACTACCATAGATCTTAGGTTTAGGAAACAATCGTTTTATCTATGCAGTTAATTACAGTGCAATAGCGGATTGCAGTCCTGAGGAGAATAGTGGCTCCAAAATAGCAGTGGTTTGTAACGGTGCTGAATAGTGGAACTAAGATTTGATTTTACAGTCGTGATGTGGTTTACCACTATAATTAAGTCCATGGAGCTCTAAGTTTTTAGAACATATTGGACATTTCTTTTTGATATTTTATGGGCTTTTACTTTAATATCCTTGGGTTGTAGACTTTTTAGAATTTACTTTGACCTAAAATATTCCCCTACTCCATCATCCCTCCCTCAGTTTCATCAACTCAACTCTTTGACTGAAGCTTGAAGACGTGAACGTCTCCAGCCACTCGACTAGTTGACTCTTCAGTCCACTCCTCGACTCCACTCACAGTCACCGATTCCAACTTCTGCCTTCCCCTCCACTCATTGACTCCTACCCCTACACTTCAAGTTAACTAAATAATTTTTAGTTCTAAAATTTACCGATTTTTGTTTGTTTTGTTGATCTAGCTACTGTTTTACAACTTAAAGAAAATTTTAGCTACTTTTTTGTTTGTTCTGTTTAACTACTGATTTTGTATTCGTAGATGCTAATGCTATTAAACTATGTGGTGTGTTTTGAACTATTGTCGGTGTGGTTTGAAACTTACTTTGTTGATAGGTGATATGTATTAGGCATAAAATACATTATATATTCAGAGTTAATTTATGAACCTATTTATAATTTTTACCGCTATTGCACCGCTATCTCACCGCAATAACGGCAATTGCAAATCAAGGTTCTGACCGTGATTTCCATTAAAAATTCCATTAAAAAGTAGTAAACATGAAATATCAGCACCAGGAACTATTGAGGGCACCTGAATTATTAGGAATATAACAGTTGAAACAACATCTGCCCCAGAAGGTTTTGGAATCACCATTTGAAATAGAAGTCCTCATGTAATGTCAAAAGGGTGATGATTTTAATGTTGGCAACCTCATTTTGAGCTGAGCTGTCAAGACAGGAGGATTCACGGAAAATGTCTTATTGAAACAGGTAGGATTGAAAATATTCGGATATATATAGTTTGAAATTATAACGATGCATGGTCTGAATTGAAACACGTGTCTATTTCAACAAGAAAGAACAAGAAAGCTGTGAATACTTAAGATTGATTTTTCATCAAATAAAGCCTAATATGAGACTATGAGAGTAAGTTGTCAACAAAGATAACGAAATACTTCAAATCAGTGTTGGTAGTAAGAGGATACAGACACTAAACATAGAATGAACTAACTCAAAGGGGAACCCTTTTATTGATTCGAGGATTTGCATGAAAATGATGAAGTCTTGCAATTTGACAATAATCACATCGTAAGGACTACAAATGAGTAAATTGTGGGCACCGGTTTGGAATGGAAGTCTCCGTCCCCGGCATCTTCAAAATTTGGTCAGAAGGATGACACCTAATAGATAATGCACTTTAAACGGAGATAAATGACCTAGGGAATAATAAGGAGCTCAGGGGTTGAGGTTCAAAATCTTAGTGGCCATCAGATTTCTGTTTTTTACCAATGAATTTGCTTTGTCGGAAAATCAAAGTCCTAGAAAACATAATGATTGGGGAAAATTTGAGACTTTGCGCTTCAAACTATGGGTAAGCTTATTGATATACGATAAATTAAATGAAAATCAGGTAGGCTTAACCCACATGATGAGGAAATAGAAGGCGTGATGTTCATGGTGCCAGATCTTAGAATATCAATTATGACGAGAAGATGGTGTATGTGTATGGAAAAAAGATTAGTATTTCTTGACATGTGCATTTGAAGTAGATGATAAAACAGATTGACCAAATTCACATGTCTTAGCAACAATATGGATGCTGTAGGTCGAACATATTCATCAATATAGACAGTGACAAAAGTATCAAAAGCGGAGGCAACATGGCCTTGATAATAGCAATACAAGCAGTTAACATCCGTAGAATCATGGCCACGAGTGTAGGCAGCTGGTCACTACGTCGAGATATTTTGAAATATCCAACATGAAAACTACCACATGATCCCCACAGAGCTCTATAGTAAGGCGGGGGTTGCGGAGACTGAAGGCCCTCATGGCAACATAATTGTAGCAAAGGTTTCCTGAACAATAGACGTTTAAAAATTGGGATCTTGGGAGCCTTAAATGCTGGTCTCGCGTTACATGGAAATTTGTAAAACTATTTGCATCTGGTTGGTTTGTGTAATTACATAAGCACTTAGCAGAAGAAGGGTGTTGAGATCCTCATAGATTTTATTGGACTTCGTAACATTTAAGATTAGTGACTGATCTTGTTTCTCCCCCCAATGAATTTTTTTACATAAAGTATCCAAATAGTTAATTGGTTTGTTATCATATTTATGGTGTTAATCAAGGGAATGACAAAATTTTCAATGGAGTTGTTAATTTGTAGGAATAACATGGCATCATCTCGTAATCACTATTCACTAGTATCATTGGTGGGGGATCAAAGTAAGGTAAGATGCCTTAAGAATACAGCCCAAATACACCTTAACGATCCTATTCCATTCAAAGAAGTTAGAGTTGTTGAGTTTGCTATTGGTTATCCTACTTGATATCATATCAGAATTACTTTAGCGAATCGCAAACAAAAAGATTCAAACAGTATTTAGTAAATTCTGAAGCAATTATGAGACTAAGACAAAGGAGACTAAGACCCCAAACAGAACAAACTGGTAAGCCAAGTAAATGAGAGTGAACCACAAGGCTTGTGGCGTAGCGGTAACTGTGGGGGATGTGGATGATATCCCATTCATCCCAGGTTCGAATCCCTTCGGCCGAATTTAATTTCAGTTTCATATTGCCAAGGATGTAGTCTAGACGAAGGTTAGATGAACCTTATCCAAAAAAGTAAATGAGAGTGATAACCCAAATAAAAGATATACAAAACCTGGTACCAGTTATGGTTGCTATCACACACTTGGTGGAACAAACAATTATAAAGTGAGAGGAGACAGAGGGTGGAAAGGTGAAAATGGAGACAAAAAACGATGTCAGAATAGTTGTGTACTATACAAGACTTGGGAGAATCAAATCCCTGTAATGTAATTTGATTTTGTTTCCTTAGCATATGGTTTCCATAATAATGTTAAAGCCAACCACAAAGAAGAAGTATAGCTTGGATGAGTAACCAAATGTAAGAATCAGTCATAACAGTGAATACTTGATGCCAAAAATATCTTATGATAAAAGTAGTAGAGATAAATGAAAAAAGATACACTAAAAAGGTCTGGATTAGCTGCTTGACAGCTTGAGTTTGATATGTAGAAATAAGCTAAAGATTTGACTAGAGGAAATAGACAATGAAACTTTCTCGGAGAGAAGAGAAGGATGTTGAAGACTTGGCAGCAGTTAGGTAATGTTCTTCTTAAGACTTTTTGTAAATTTTTTGGCACTTCAATTGTATTGGTTGCACAAAAGGATTTATGTGCTCATTGTACGAAGGTCTGATATTGCATCATGGCACTATGCCATGCCAAAATCGTCGTGGTTTTTTTATCTTGGCAACAAGGCACATGTCGTTTTCATTTTATCACATGGCAAGGTGCAACCATCCAAATTCAGTAGATCCCATGCTTTGGTTGTGTACTACATGAGAATTGACTCCTATACGTTTTGTATCTTTATGGAAAACCCTGCTATATGGATGGTAGACAGATTATCATAGTATGCTTGCATCATGTTAATCAGCAGATTCCTTGGTTAAGCTCACAGGTGGCATTTTCTAGGACGTTATTGATTCCGTGCCTGTGAAGTTGTTTATTTCTTGCCTTTGCAAGAGTCAATGTTGACAATAACAAAGACACTAACTAGTAGTAAACTTTTGAGTAGTTAGATAACTTGTGTGGTTTGCATTTGAAGAACCATCTATCTGGTTGGATATAGATTCCAACCTAGATAGAACGCTGCTGTTTGGTGATGCCATAAACAGGATTGTTGGATGGAACAGGTTGAACGAGAGTGAGGTACAGGGGTGAAAGAAATGTGCAAGGTTTTAGGGTTTTTATTTGACATGGGTAGTTTAGTAAGTTACCAATCCTGTCCATCTCTCTGATTTTTAGGTGGAACAGAAAAATGGCATTTTTGTCCCAGTCAGCACCAATCCATCCTGCAAACCTTTATGTTATGCTGTAACTAGGCCTCTATTTGTCATACAGTAGAGTTTTTTGTGTACTTCTATGGATCATTTAAAGAATCTCGAACATGTTTCCTCTTAGAGAAGGATCCCATTATGGACGGATATCAACAAAATATGGTTCCTGATGAGCATGATTTATCTGTTAACAAATGTAAAGGAATACCTGCAGAGCGGGTTAATGTGCTGAATGAATAAAACCCTAATGACGTAAAGGTAAAAACTGCATAGTAAAATGACATAACTGTTATTCATTTTGTCAAGTTGGAGTAAATATGAAACAGGCCTAATTTGCCACATATATGGCTGATTTTGAATTATGATCAATTCAGTAGTATAAGGACTGTGAAACACTTGTTATATATTTGTGGTGAATTGTGATATTTAACTATTCAAGTATTTGGTCTCTTGCATTGTTTTCAACTAGTGTTGAATGTTGATGTTTTCGTGATTCACATTTGCAGTTGGAATTAAGGAAAACTGCACCTTGTTATAGCTGGTAATGTCGAATTTTATGGTGAAAGCTGTTGGTAACCATTTGTGGTTTGTTTATTTGCAGAAACAGAAATGAATGGGGGTGGCTGTTTTGGCCAGAATGGTTATGAAGCATTAGGACCTGGTGAAAGGAAGGTCATATTTAAGTTGTGTTTTAAGTAGTAGTATTTATGTAGTAGTACTTGAAGTTGTGTATGGGGGGATTGAGTATTGTGTACCCCTTGTTTCCTATGATTATTAGGTAACTATGTTTTAATGTACTATTATTTATGATGCATCTACTACCTAGATGATGATGATGATATGATGGTACTTGAGGAACCTGTTGTTGATTTTGTGTCAAAAAGGGTTTTTGCGGAAGTTTATATTGAAATTTGAAACCAACCGCTTCTTGATGTTAAATTCTGAAAACCAGCAAGAGGTTTCCCCCCTCCTTAGGTAGATGGATCTGGGGTTGTTTACTAAACACTTACACGGGTAACTAAACCCTTATTGCTGGTAAAAGACGTTTACCCTTTTATTTAAGTCTACAACCAACCATTTTTTAACTTTCAGATCCTGTGTCTCCTTTATTATTTTGTTTTTATTGAATCGTTGTTTCGTTCATATACTAACTAATCATTTGCCTTCTTACCCTGATGAAAATTGTCACGTATTTCCTCCATATAAGTTCTTTTCGTAGAATAAAACGTTTTTTTTGTTAAGAACAAAATAAATTCTTGTCTTTTATAAATTATGAACCATAGTAGATTGTCACACCTGTAACTATATTTTAGAATTTCAAAATTTTCAGTCTTTTTTCGTTCATTCTTGATTGCTAGTTACTAATTAGTATGTGAATTTTAAGTCTTTTTCTATCTATAGTAAACAAGAATAGGATTTCTATCCTCTGTAAAGTATTAGAATTTCTTATATTTTTTAATAATATAATCATTTATTGAAGTGAGTTTGTGCATTTATCTACATTGCCGAGTTTTTTTCCTTTGATTTTTCGGTTTTTGGTTCACATCTATGTTAGAAGTGTATTTTCCAACATCACAAGTCTCATAAACCAACCCAAGAAGATATATTTGTTAGATATATATTTGTCAACATTAACACTCGATAGTAAATAAATGCTATCCAACTATAAACTAGTTTATTTAAAAGACTTGTTCGAGAATCTAAAAGCTAACTTTTTGAATTGTTACTTTAGATAATTTTTTTAGAAGTTTCATTTTCTTTTCAATCATGCTCTTATGTTTAGAATTGAATAATTTTTTAATATCAATTTTACGTCATTTTAGATTGTCATATAGTTTAACAAATAGCTTTTATTGAGAAATAGTTATGTTGGTCCCAAGTTAATGACCTTCAAGTAATCAAGGAATTGTAGAAAGGGGAGTTGAATACAATTACACAAATTTTCACTTTAAAATTCGTTGTATTAAGTAAATACTGAATTTACAAAGATTGTTGCAGAAAAGGAATAACCTAATCTAAACAATCTTAAGTTTGACACTTAGCTTGCACTATGCACTAGTGAGAAAAAAACAGAAGAGAAAGAAAGAAAGATAGAAGAGAAGGAGGACTCAATATAAAATAGAGAGAGGTCTGATGTGTGTTTGAAGAATACTCCCAAGGTCTCTATTTATACTGCATGCATTAAATGCATGATAAGGTCACCTTTACACGTGTTGTGTATTTGATGGACCTTGTGTACCTTTTACCATTTGTGCTTCGAAATTCCCGGTGCTTATCTTGACAAGTACCATTCCTTATTTTCATACGATGGAGTTTATCTTCACGAAAGCCGATTATAAGCCCAAAATATTAATTTTCTCTCGTTTCCCCCACTGTTCACGGTTCTCAAAGACAAGTCAGTTTTGTATACGTCATTCGAATTGTTGGTGATTGAATAACGTATTTGGTTGGATTATACAGAAGTATGATGCTCTACAATCAGAATTATGGAGTTTTATTCGATGAATTATTCCTCTTGGGGTAGAGTTGAATTTTTTCTTTGGATGCTATGTACGATGAATGGTACACTCTTTTTGCGCTTGACTCATATCCATTTCATCGTCATAGAGGTTCGATTGTGATCTAGAAGTCTGATTGTCTGTCGTCATCTGTCTGGCTAAGAAGACCGAGTCGGGGTTCAGTTGTCTTCATTTATGGAGTTTTTCGGAAAACGGCTAAGTTTTGACAGTGAGAGGTGCATGTCTATCCCAATTTTTCACGTCATATGATGTCTCGGTGATCCAAGCTCAGCTCTTTTGCTGAATTCCTATTCAACATGCGGTTAAAGACAAATCCCTTACTTTTCCTGCTGATCTGCACCATAACTCACACATGCATCTATCCCTTTGTTTTTCTTTGTGATCTACATAGTTGGATGAATCAACATGCTCTTGTACAAGCTGTTGTATTCTGCGGTTATCAGTCGTGTCGAGTTATTTACAGGTTGGACTGTATTTTGTGCAATCAGTCACGATTATTGTACGTTGGATCTGGCATTTCAGTTGAAACCAAAGTCAAAGAGCTATAATCGAGGGGGAGCTTGGAATGCAAAATGTAGCCGAGCACTACTTTTGAAAGCAAGGGGAAGAAGATCAAGACACANAAATGAAAGCCTTTTTAAGTTGTAATTGTTTGTTACTTTGTATTTGGGCTTGGAATGAATTAGTTATGGGCTTGGGCTTAGTGTGGGTCAAATTCCTTGTATAAATAGGAATGCCTTGTATTTTGGAAAATGACTGATTGTATTCCTCCATTGTAATTGTTGAAGGTGAAATCACATGAGAGTCGACCTCCATTAATTGAGTGTTCTTTAAATTCTGCATTTTACATTCAATAAAAGTCTCGCATCTTCATCTTCATCAAGAATTGTTGGTTTCTTAAGTCCACACACATCTATACCAACTATCATTATGCATACATAACCAATGATACATCATCATTACAAGCACGTAACTTAATCCATTGACACTGGTACCAGGCCTCTTAATCCATAACATCTTCCCAGGGGTAACAAATACCACCTAGGTACTATCATAACCATAACATGCAATCATAACACATATCCA
>LUCG01195822.1:0-12006 GCA_001633085.1 Carthamus tinctorius | reverse complement strand
TAAATGTTATTTTTATTTAAATTTTTATAAAATTTCATTTTTGAAATAAGAGGTGTTACAAAAATGCTTATAAATAAATTTTTGTTCTTTGCCATAAAAAGAGTCTAATCCAATACACTCCTATCGGATTAGAGTTCACGTAGTCTTATACAAAGATTTCAAAAGAAACAGTTTGAGAACATTCAGAGTAAGACCATCAAATTTATAATCTTAAATCACTTGGAGGATGTAATCCGATAGAAGCTTCTATCTTCTGTTGAATTTCTAACATGTCCTTGATATATTCTAAAATGTTTATTATCAGATAGACTTTATAAATGTTGATAACCAAAAACTGTTGTATGATTTACACTTTAAAATAGACATAATATGATTTTTACTTATAAAGTTATTGTTACTATCTTTGTTGATCCAAAGTGTAAAAAGCCTTCAGCAAAGTCGAAGATTATTTAAATAGAGGCAAAAATAGTCACAAAAGTGAATTAATTTATCATCTAGCCAAAAAAAAAAAAAATCAGTACAAGATACAATCAACTAAATAGTCAAGCAAATACTACCACTAGCAAGTCAGATTTTGAAGTACAAACTGTTCAGAAGTTTGGTTCACCAACTCTCCTAAAATCTCATCTAAGCAAGGACGAACCTACAATGGTGCCAATCATGGCACGTGGCACCATATTGTTTCTCCACCGGCAACCATATCGTTTTAGAATCTGCAACTGTGTTATTTTAGGAGGTGCAACCTTACCTTGTAATCAACCAAAATAAAACCCTTGTAATAACCAAGAAATCTTGAAAAAACTCTTGAAACCAACCAAAAAACCGAAAAATTTCTAGAAATTCATTAAAAAAAACTTAAAAATTACTTGAAATCAAGAAAAAACATTAAAAGTCTCTCAAAGCAGTATGAAGATACATCGATAAAAACTCATTTTTAATTATTTTTTATCCATATTATATGGTGTCGCCATATGAAAAAAATTCCAGTCCATCCCTGCATTCTAGTATGGAAACATGCAAAAATCATGTCATCCGAATTATGTTCTAAAGCATTATTTAATTAGTATCCTTGCTGTTACCTTTTCATACAAAGAATGAGATGTATTAACAATTTTCTACATCAACTATAAAAGCTAAAGTAAAAAGTACAAACATGTATGGATCGGCCTATCAAAGGAAGACACATGTTAAAGTTTAAGGAGAACATTTAATGCAATGGAGGTCGTAAAATGTCTTTATTGTGTTAGTTTGCAAATCACCGGTTTGCAAAGAATTTATTTGTAAAAGCTTCAAAGTAAATTCAACATCTAAAAGTTATCTAGCTTCTCATATCCGAAAGATAACTTTCTTTTTGTGTTTTTTGATGTTAGTAAATTTGTCATCCTCAAATAGTTTAGGATCAAGATCTTGTCTCCTAATTTCCGCAATATATTTGTACTTTTTTGTTAGAATAAAATATAAAAGTAAAAAGTAAAAATTAACGGTGATTGTATTCAACCCCTTCTACAAACACTATCTGTATCAGTCGTTACGGTCTAGGACAAACATTTTCGATAATTTTTTTTGATATACGACCTATTCAAAGTTGCCATTGGTATTCGAGTGTAGTGATGGCCATTTTTCGGGTTCGGGCCGGGCCGGCATCCAAACCGGTTTGTTACAGTGTTTGGCCAAACCGGGTTGGAGCCAAACCGGTTCGGGTTCGGGCCGGGTTAAGAGGATAAGTGGTCAACCCGTTTAGGCTTGGTTGAAAACCGATTTGCCCAAACCGGTTCGGGTCGGGCCCAAAACCGAGTTGGGTCCGGTTCGGACCATTTTCGTAACATTTTTTTGAACCNCAAGAACACGAGAGTAGAGAATACGAGAACTAAGGAACTCGAGAGTAGAGAATACGAGAACTAGGGAACTCGAGAACGAGAACTAGAGAAACAAATACAAATATTATACGAGAGCCGAGAAATGAGAAAGCTAAGCGTTTTTTGCGTTTCTTGCTAGTCGGAAAGTGGTGTTTGATCCATAACACCCCACTAGTATTTATATACATTGGGAGATGAAAAAAAACCAAAAAAGGCTATAAACGGCTCTATCCAAAGGCTATATTTTTTGAAAATTTTGAAATTGCGATCGGGTCGGGCTCAACCCAGGTTGGGACCGGTTCTTGAACCGGTTCGGGCCGGAGAATTCATAGAAGACCCAAACCGGACCCAGCTTTCGATCTGTAAACCGGGCTGGACCGGGCCGGGCTGAAAACCGGTTTGGCACCGGTTCGGGTTCGGGTTGACCTATCGGTTCGGTTCAGTTCGGTTTCGTTTGGCCATCACTATTCGAGTGATGCACGATTTTTTTGTATTGAAGGATGGTTGGATAAATAAATGTTTAAAGTTTTATGATTATTTTAGAGCATGAATTGTTGAATATCAAAATCTTATTACAAGAGATCTCATTTTCATGAACAAGTTGAATGGTTGTATGCAAATGGTTAGTTTTTCTTACCTTTTCTTTCACATCTTTTTCACAAACTCAAAGTTTTGAACATGGAAACAACCGCCCTACATTTCACATCCCACCCTTTTTTTCTAAACAGCAATATACTAAATTGGGTGAAGTACACCAAAATTTATCCAATTTATCACATTTTATTATTGCATGTACTCAATTTTAAAACTTACCAATTAATGTACCGAACCTGCTAAAATTGTCATTGTATGTATCAAACTTTATCACCTACCATTTAATGCATCCAACTTGTCACGAAATACATTAAATGACAATTTTAGCAGGTTCGGTACATCAATTGGTAAGTTTTAAAGTTGAATACACACAATGATAAAATGTGACAACTTGAATACATTTTGGTGTACTTAACCCTACTAAATAAAAACCAGCAAGATGCTAGAAAATACAACAAAAATACACGTTACTTTTATCGACTACTCTAAACGATACACATGATAGAATACCCAAACATAAGGACAAATCCGACCACCCTAACCAAAAATTCGCAAGCCACTTATGGGTAGTCACCCGGTGAACTCGAAAAAAGCCGACCTCGAGCGACACACCGAAAGCGAAATCCCCGAAACCACGAACAAACTAACATTGGCGGCCACAATGTTCTGTTCTACCAAGTGATGGCAATACGAGTTGTTGGAGCAGATTGTGGAAACTGCCACAAACCGTTGGGAAAAACACTGGTTTAAGGATAAGCTAGAAACTATGCTGCGACAAAAGACACGAAAACGACAAGATGCACCGCTTCCCAACTACGACCTCCCGACATATTCCACCATTGAAACCCCGAGCCTCGGCTACCAATACTACGATCAGACAACCCGAATCACCCAGAACCGAAATGGACCACGACCCAACCATCCGGAGCCACCCAAACCAATATAGGCCGTGACCGAACCCACTATGAATCAGATCGAACCATATCCCACCCTTATACCTTACTTTCGAGTGAGATATACCGGGTGTCTTTTGGTTTACAAGTTACAACCAGGGAATGATGCTTTAGGACCCAAAATCTGTACAAAGGACCGTTTAGGACCGAGGACCTAAAAAGGAGCGGTCAAAGAAGGATTTCATTTTAGGCAAAGCCTGTTTTGGTCCTAAATGTTTGAACCTGGGCCAGGTCGAGAACCTGCTAAAAGAAGCCCAGATAAAGCGTGAAAATGGGTCCAGTCATGCCCCGGTTAAAGACCGAGATTTGAAGCTATGGAACTATATGCAGGCTTCAAGTTCCAGGTAGCCAAGATTTGAAGCTATGAAAACAGCACAGGCTAACACCGTTTCCAGGTTCCAAGTAACAGAAACTTGCTTCTTCCAAATCATCTCTTTTGTGGATTCTGAAATCTGTAGAATTGATCAAAGGATACAATTAGTTTCAGTACCTTCTATGTTATGATCATAGGATACGCAATTCACAATATAGAAGTGATCGTTTTTCTTATTTAGAATACTAATACTCTTTGCAATCTCTTCCTAGAGTGAAATTATATTTTCCCTTCAGTTTACTATGATGAAAACATATGTTGTGAATCTATTTAACCACAAACAAAAGCCATGATACATCAATAACATCGACACTAGTAACTAAGGTAGCATTTGGTATGCAGACCGGACAAGATAAGTTGTCCATCTGGTGCTTGGTTATATTGCATGTTAACTAGATAGAGTTGCAAATCAGACGTTCTTCCAATGCAAGAACCCCAGTTTGGCACTTTGCATCTAAGGGATCTCAAGAACAATTGCTTCTCATGGAAGTCATATTATAAAATGAATTGATAAAGTTTTGCCTCAAATTTTATCGTTCGACACTTTTTGTAATGGAACACCAGCAGATGGGGATGTGATAAAAAAAATATCCAACAAATCAACATGGAAGCTAAATGAACCAAGAAGTCAAAGAAACCAGCTGCCTAACATTTGAACATATGAAGGGATTGGCTATAAACAATCCAGATGCCTAATAAACATACAAGTCCAAATGACATTATGATTCATAATCTAGCTTGTCACCTGCTAAGCATCTCAGTTCAATTTACAAGTTTCACAATACAAACTGGTGTTCTCCAAAAAAAAAGGTAATAATAATAACCCCTACTTTCAAGTGGGAACTACCGGATCTGTTTGGTTTTGTTTGTTTTTTAAATGGTTTTTAGGCCTACTCCCAATATACTAGGCGACTGCTAAGTCTTACGTATCCTACCAATATACTATGGAGACTGCTGAGAGTAATACAGAAATACAGGGAAAGGCGAGGCAGATACAACAGAAAAAGAAAGCATTACAGTAATTTGAAGCAAATTAATATATATTTCAAGAGAGGTTAAATGACTAAAATACTGGTCTGTTTGGTTTGCTGGATTTGGTGGGATTTGGAATTGGATTCCATTCCAATCCCGCATTTGGTTTGAAGGAAAGTCCGGAATTGAAATCCCGGGATTTCAAAGAAATGACATAAAACATTGGATTTAGGAATCCATGCGTGTAGTTGGCATTTCAAGGGATTTCATAGGATATGTTTGTAATAATGTTTTAGAAAAATATGTTAGAAATAGTCGTCTTGTGATAATCAATTAATAAAAGTAACTTAATTATTTTTCAAATTGTTCATAGTTTGTTCTTTATAGTTTATCTATATAGAATGGAATCCAATATCATTCCAAATCCTACAAACTGAACGCATCAAAGATTCCAAATCCTTCCACGAAATTCAAATCCCTAAAAAATATTCCACCAAACCAAACGCCTATGTTGTTTTTATATCCTACTTGCTTTGTTAGCATCTGAAAAATGTCATTATTCAGTCCATCTAGAATAAGTTTTAAAGTATTCTTGAGTTGAACCACCCCATCACAAGATTGTGTTTCTTATTTCACCTTCCTCGAACCAATAATAACCATATAGCGAAATAACGACCTGAACTGAAGAGTTCGATGAGAATAATCACCATCTATACTTTATATAAAAGCACAAAGGGCCTTAAATGATTTACACCTTTAATGGTTTTGTGGTATATTCAGTTCCATCAACTACCCTTAATTCTGATTATATACTCTTTTGTGAAATCCTTTTTGGTTATACTGATAGAATCCTACATGTTGTGAGGCAGAGTCTGCGTTAAACTCCTATGTGCATCGAGTTATACTATCAATAAAATATACCAATCTTTCTAAAAGTCATTTCAGTTGGATTATATTTTCATTATATTTTACTTTAGACCTTGAACTTTACTTTTTATTTTCTTTCCAACCAGTAAGTCAACACGAATAAACAGCCCTGTGAAAAGCACATGCTTTTTTGCTAGCAACAAGAAAAGACTAAATATCCTAAAGGGGAAACAAAGTAAAAGGGAATTTCAACAAATAGACCAAGAGAATCAAGTTTTATATGTCTCCAAGTTAAATTTTGCTTTGTGACCAATAATATGTGCCCCACGTTAGCCTTTCAACATGTTAAAGTAAAGAAAAAGTAAGATAGTGAGTGATCCAACCTTATCTCTTGACTACCAAGGTGCAACTGGATTCTGCTTGTGAAAGATCAACACTGCAAAGCACTGGAAAGAAAATCTGAAAGCATCAATAAAAAGCAAACACTATTAGAAGAATATATAGTGGTCCACATTTTATGCCATTCAATCCATATTTAGAAAACTTCTATCATTAGAAGTAATAATCCCTTCACACAAGCGTCTCTGTCACCATCGCTCAAAAAGTAGAGACCCCCAAAACCACAAAGCAGAAAAGTATTAATATGCTGCACGTCTTTGTAACGTAAAAAACTTTAGAAACCATAACTTGCCGACCGAGCTAATTGGCTATTGCCACATTATCACTCCAAAATTAGACCAAATATTATTCAAGGGTCGACAACAAACCAGTAAAAGTTTCACCGGCTAATATTGATATGCATAAAATTATATCCATCCTGGAGGATGTTGTGATGATCCAAGGCAAGCCAGTGATATTTATAAGTTGATTCCACAGCAACTACTATTAAGATTTTAATACATAGTGTGCACAAAATTATCACATATACATCAAGGAGTCCAATAAAGCTAGTCAGCTTTGCTTGTTGTAGAGCTAAAACCACAACCCCATTTTGATTCTTAAGTTGTTTAACAGTCAGTTTGAGATTTGCAACAACTGGTCTCTTCTCTGTTCAGTTTCTAATTTCCATATCTACTGATTCATAGGAAAGTTGCAAACAAATGATTTGCGAAGAAATCCTTTTTGTTCCAACTCAAGGCAACAGATATCAAGCTGTTTTCCACATTGTAGAAACATGTTTGTTGTTTCATATACCAATAATATTAGCCTTCTTTACTCCAACTTGTAAGGTTCAGATATCATAATCATCGCCAGCTATATTGAATTAAGTTGGGTGTTTGTAATGCAAATTCTCACAAAAGGGATAATATAACCCGCAGAGAAGGAGTTCTTTTGGGTCGGATTCGTGGTGAACTCAAATGCCAAGATCTTGATGCAATATCATGGTGCATTCCTAAATCTAACCCCATCAATATTACATCAGAATGATCTCGTGTGGAGGAAAGTAATAATATAGGTTTCGCAGATCATGACAGATGGAGATAGTTATAGTACTAACAGAAAGCATGCTACATCAAAAACGAAACAGTCTTGGATGGCTCCTTGTACCTGCTATGTATGTGTTATGCAGTTCTTTCTGCTTGGCAATCGCTAGCCATGCATGCCGGAGCCTGCACATGGTTCTCATACTCTAATATCTCGAGGCAAAATACAGAAATTAGATATGAATAAGTTATTAGCCAACCATTTCACAGAGATTTGGTTGGTCAGTAGTAGACCGACTCTAGTCAAATGTTCATCACAGTTGGTATTTTCTAAAAATTATTGAGTTATAAGGAAATAAAAATAACTTATTCACAGTACCTATTCTATACAAAGCAACCTCATAGCAAAATCATTGATAATTAAATGGACACTAATTGATCCAGTAAAAGGTAAAAATATAATCTACAGATAAGAGTAAGACAACTCATCCACCATAGAAGTTGTGTCAGGATCTCATAACCAAAAATGAGCTTAACAAGAACAGACCAGTAGAATAAGTTTTTCAGCAGCATTGCTTTTAAAATATTGAAGCAAGAACCATGAGTGAAGAAAAGAATCCCGATGCTACTGCTGTAATACATACTTTCTTTCAGCATTTGCTGGATGGGGAACCTCAATGATGCTGATACAATATAATTTTCTTTCAGCATTTGTCAAGATGCTCAACAAACTCATGAATCAACCAAATACTTTGGTTTTTCATTTTCTGGTAGTACACATTAACAGATTTACTCGGCTAAAATTGAATAACTCGAATATAGAGCAATGGGGGCCCAAGGGCCTAAAGTCCTAACAGCGTTAAAAACTCCTGAACTGCTAAACATATTCCGGGAAATGAACGCCTATTCCAGTTTATTCCAACCCAAATCGGCCAGTAAGGAAAGGATGAAGAAGCCTTTCAGCAATGCGGTGTTTTACCTCTTCGAACATGAACATGGGCATGGTGGTATATCCTTGAAGCTAGAGGTATCGAACAGCTCCATAAACCTCTGATCGGAAAGTCTAGCCTTGGCAGCTGCAAACCTTTGGTACTCATCAAAGATTGAAGTGAGGCACCATCTTTGAATTTTTCTCAAGCATCCTACTAGACAACCAGTTCGGTGCTGAAACAAAAAGCATCAACAAGAACCAATGTCAATTTTATAGATAGGTAATTGACCTACATAGAGAAAAATATGAAAGTATGTCTCATACCTTTCCTCTTTTGCAATGAATCAATACAGGGTGATTTCTTACATCTGTCAAACAACAGAGTATAATAAGAAAAAGCCCAAAACCCTTCCTTCTAAATTTAATGTAGATTAAACAACAGTGAAGGCATAGATTAAATACCAAGAACAACTTTTAATGCTTCACGAATTGCGTTCTCAGGAATATTGACGAAAGGTTCCTGGATGGATGATGCCATGGAAATATCATTTATATGAAACAATTACGTTAAGGTCTCTTTGCTCAAAGTTGCAAATATCAGACAAAGATGACATAAACAAGATACAGAAGTTACAAGTTTATTAATCTCAGTTCTGCTTGCATGGTAGGAGTGGAGCAATGCAACATGATGTAACCAATCCATCTACGTGATTAATGCATACTACAAGTATTTAAGCAACATGCCAATTCATAATTTTATGTTCTTCTATATGTGAACTTCTACATGATTCTAAATGATTTTATGGCTTACTAGAATCACAAAGTTGGAGCAGCCTGGAGACAAGAGACATACTTAACTCTATGTCACCGGTCCTACAACTTATTTCTGCTATTGATTTATGATGAGGATTTGTTCCAACTTCCAACATAAGTTACAACAAGACAAGTTTCAAATATATGACCAACAACTTATGAAGTGATATGCTATACAACTAGATTCGATCCTGAAACAACCTTTCTAGTTACCTTTGTCTCCTGGATATAAAAGAACTTCTTTACAAAACACAAACCCCAGCGATTGCCATTGGTTGACCACTGTACATTTACATTTGCTACTCAAATGTTGGTGCTTGAGAATTATATACGCTTATCTTTGAGTGTGCATATGTTCAAGGTGTTAAATATTGAAAGGAAGTTTTGTTGAAACAGAGGAGACAGACAAGTATGATTGCATGGCGCAAAAGCAGATATTGTCCGGTATTCCCTTGTTCCTTGTATTGGTTATGTTCTTTATTTCTTGTCTAGCAGAAACTAATGAACTCCTCTTACAACAAAGCACATAGCAATTCAATTGAGGATATAAATGAACTGCTCCCACACACCTATAACGTCACACTGACCCAGACTTGGTGAGTTGTCAAAAGCTCAAGACAATGAAATATGCATCCGTCTATAACATCACTACAAGCTGAAGAGCTATAAGAATAAAGACTTCTATGCTAACATTTTTTGAAGAATTACGATACAAACCTAAATTTAGGAGGAAAAGAAAATGTTTTACATACAGACATGGACCATAATTGTTTGGTTAAAAATAAATGCAAAAACCAATTTGAGATTTAATTGAAACCAGTCAAGTTCCTAAACTTGCGTGGTTTAATTCTCAATTAGGATGTTTGTTATTATTAATTATTTGCCGTGTCCTTCTAGGAATCTTTTTGTGGCCACACAATGTAACCCTCGAGTACCTATGGTCCCAAGCAGCTTTTGAATATTTGGTGACATGGATAAGGAAGATTATTGCACTTTGCTTTCTTTGAAATTATAAAGGGTACATTGCGTCATTGCCACTTTAATGAGAAAGGGGGAACATTGCACCCATCCAGTTAAGATGGAGCTTAGCTTCCAAAATGATGGAGATAATGCAAGTTTTGAAACTTAAACCATGCTACAAAGCCGAAGAGAAGCACAACCAGCTATCAGCCTATCACTCAGTTTCCATGGCAAATAATCTGTATCCATTGTAATCTAATTTGGAGGTCAAAATTCAAGCTCCAAATCCAGTAATTTTCTAAATATAGTGGAAAAACAAGAAATTCATAATTATCTCACTAGGAACTGTTTATTCCATAAATTCCAAAAAACATAAAACTAATTTATCAACTTGAGAAAAAAATATATATAACGTCTAGGAAACTGAAGTATGGAACATATGATTATAAAAATAGCAAGCAGCATAGGGAATGAAACATTGAATTGTTCTAATGTTCTTAGTCACAGCATTCATGAGAAATCAGCAAGTTATCCTTGTCTAGATATCAACACAACGTATACATCATCGCAAATAATACAGAATCAAAGCAACTTTCAAATCTGAGCATCTGAATTCTGATCAACTACAGAAAGCAACGGTAATTGAAGTCGTAAGACTATAATAATCAATCTATACCTTAGTGCCTTCAATTCCAAACTGAAACAACCGAATCCGATTAGCCTTCAAGAATTCCACGTTATGCTCCGGATACGGCTCAGGACACAAATATCTAGAAACACACAAACACCAAAAAAAAACAGTCAAAATTCTCCCTTACAACAAAATTAAGCAAGTTGATCGACAGTGACGGCAGAATTAATCATCATTCCAATTCGTAAACCTAGTTATGCAATACAAGTTGGAATGAATTAGTGATGTTAGCCTGGCATCAAATCAGCTCTCAGTATTGCAGAATCGAATTAACACATATTTAGACAGAAAGAAAAACATACAGAGAGAGAGAGAGAATTTACACAATAGAGCGAAGGCCTAGGGTTTTGAGAAAGGAGAAGTTAGCGGTGTCAGGGAATCCGGAACGGAATATGCCATTATCGACCATGGAGAAATTGAGGGGAGGAGTGTAGAGCTGCTGCTCGTCGTGGCCATTGGAATCGAAGGTATGATCATCATCATCAGCGAGCATAGTTGTTGATAGCTTGGAATGGACGACTTCAATGGTGCGGCAGAGGTCGTCACGTGGCTGGTGGGTGAATTCTTGGTCCACTTTCATTGCAAAATGGGAGAGATGATGATGAAGTGTGGCGGTTATAATACTTGTTGTTTGCAGGAAGGAAGGGAGAATGTATTTTATTTATAGGGAGGGTGTGTGTGGGGGTAAGCCACATGATGCGTGTCGTTTGTTAACAGGCTTACACACAGGGGGGGTCACGCCTTCATTTAATTTCTACTACTCTTTTTTTCCCCTTTTGCTACGACATTTTTACTCCCAAATAAATAAATCTGTAATTTAGATGTCCTATTATTTCTTTACATAAAAATCTTCCATTTCAAATCTCTACGATTTAATCTTATTGTGAACGTGAATAACACAACACACTTTAGTAGTATTATTTTACAGAGTGTTATTCAAATCACTTTGAATAACATTGAATGTTGTGTTACATACTCTGAATAATACATGATTATTCAGAGTGAATATGTCATGTGGTGCGATATCAACTGTCATCACGTTCGTAATGAAAATACGAGTTTCATTTGACATGATACATACATATATATATATATAGAGAGAGAGGGGGGGGGAAGTTCAAATATGAATTCGTTTTTCATTGTGAACGTGAGGACCAATAAAATTGCGCCACGTGGCAACCTGAATCGACGTCTAAGTTTTATTCAGACTGAATAAAGTTTATTTATTCGGCCTGAATATTGTCATGTGGCGCGATACTAGTGGTTCTCATGTTCACAATGAATAATGAGTTTACATTTGAACCTGACTCTCTCTCTCTCTCTCTGAGAGGGAGGNTGTGAACTCAATTTTGGTTGTGAACATGAGGACGAATCTCAGTCACTCATCCGATCAATAAAGGTGGTTTTGACTGGGTTCCCTCCTTTGATAATCTTCACCCTCCCATGAATCGCATCATTCCTCTGTGATCGCATCCACCGTAACCGAAGATATGTGGCTGAAATTCGTCATCACGTTCACAACCAAAATTGAGTTCACATTTGAACCTAACCATATATATATATATATATATA
>LUCG01195768.1:0-17128 GCA_001633085.1 Carthamus tinctorius | reverse complement strand
TGTCGCGCTCTCGGCTGTCCTCACGTTCACAACAAAAAAGTGGTTCACATTTGAACTTTCCTATATATATATATATTCGTTTTTTGGTTGTTTATGTAGAATATTAACTTTTAATTTTTCACACCAAGCACACCCGGTATGTCCTTTCGGTAGTCAGATGGGTATATTCAGGTAGATAACCCTAAATGAGATTTTAGTTAAATCCATCATCACCTTCCGATGAGTATAAAACCATTTACTATTTAAGAGGGCAGGAGGTCATGATTTTAATTAAAATCTAATTTAATGTTATATACCTAAATGACCATGCACATAAACCTAACCTTGTGACACGTCAAGGTCACTTAACCAAAAAAACACATACAAAATACAGAACACCGTGAAATTTCAAATAAAAAATATGAAAAAAGCGTCACCTGGTAGCATCCAACGTAAAGAAGTAGAGCACCTACAGCAACCAATGGGAACCCTCCAAGGAATTTGTAATAAGCCGAAAGGAGAAGCAACGAGAGGGTCTGTAACATAGGAAAGAAGCATAAAGTTTTCATTAGCGAGACCCTTGCTCTGTTTGTTAGCGGCTTAATGAGATTAATGGGGACTTATAGCTGACAGTTTGACAGTAGCTTAATCATATAGAAAGTGGCTTATACAATAAGCTTCTAGGGAGGAGGTTTATGCAGAAAGCCAAGTTTTTTCCAAACCTGTCCCTCCGAATTAAAAACATGTTCCTTCCATCTAGGAAAAAATGCTCCCAAAACAAAAAGTTTCCCAATCTATACAGACAGATTAATCCACTAAGATAACTTTATCCATAAAGGACTTCATGGAAAACCAACCAAACAGCCCATAATTCCACAACAATCTATAAACGGAAAGAAACAGATGCATACAATTCCACTGATTCCGCCAATCAGCAACGGTTTTCTCCCAAGATCATCGACCTTCAGAATGGCTACACTTGTCATCAGCAGCTGCACAAGCAGACGTTATACACAGTCGAAAAAAGAAAAGAAAACGGATGACGAACTTTTTCGAGCAAATATAGTTGACTTTTTGTTGTAAACTATAAATCGTTCGTGTGAAACAACCAACAATGACTGATTTTGGACAATTATGAAAAACACCCACAAAAATAATTTGGTACTTTTGGTACGAAAGAACTTGTTCTTGCAAAAAACTGTAATTTTCTGTTCCCATTAATTTGTTGGCAATGAAAAGCTCTGTTAATGTATGACCTTCTCAAAACTATGTCTGAATATGCGGTGTACACGTACCTTAAAGACGCCGATAATGACTGAAACTCGTGTTGCGTCAGCAGCCGCAGAGAATCCAGCAGTCTTGATTCCACAATTCACAAGCAAGCAGAAATGACAACATTTATAAGCATGTAGATACACACACACATTTAGATATGTATATATATATACACACGCGTGCTCCCAAACACACATACACTCACTTACACACACATAATATATATATATATAGAGAGAGAGAGAGANTACTTGTAGAGAGAGAGAGAGAGAGAGAGAGAGAGAGAGCTTTTATTTCAAATACCTGAAGGATTTGACCAGCATAGTATAAAACACTTGGCTGCCCAGTTATCTGTTACATTAAGATGATACTTTATAAGCTTAGATCAAGAAGCATAACAAGCCATTTCCATCTAAAATAACACTATCAAATACTCCCACGTTCCCACATTATAAAGTCGTTTCCTAATAGAGTAAGTCCCAAGAACACAAACAGTCAAGAGTCACTTTTAACGTCAATGAGGTCGGAATGAGACGGATAATTAATGAACAGAAAAATAAGCGATAAAGTTTGAACCAGTACTTGTTGAAAAAGGACCAAACCTCCACCAATCACAAATGCTTTCAAGCTCGGACCTTGAAACACCTCAAAGATACTTCCTTCCGATTCTTGATCACTAGAATAAGCAGATTTTAGAGAGACAAGAGTGTCCTCGATCTGCTGTTCGGAAACTTCATCGCCAGAAGGTCGGCCCCTAAGTTTGCTTAAAGCAGCAATGGCCTTCTCTTTGTACTCTTGCAAAGATGCTTTACCTTGGACAGCTCTAAGAAGTAACCACCGTGGAGATGGTGGTAGACCCCAAATACCTAACCCCATCAAAAGAGCGATTGGAGCACTAAACCCGAACATATAACGCCAACCGCCAATGGAGTCAATCTGAAAACTTCCCACAAAGTAACCCAACTGCAGAAAGTAGAACCACCCGTTATTGACCTCCTTCAACGGGTTGGTTTCCTGTGAGACCTCCCAGTTTTCTTGAGACCACTGTAGGTTCGGTATGTATTTTCTGTGAAGGTTTCGAACTTTCGATGGCATTTGTTTTTCAAGAGGTGCTGAAGTCTGATTTCAGTTCTGATTTTTAAGAGGTGGTGCTGAAGTCTGAAATCTGACTCACCAAAACTGTTTGTTTTTGTAAATTGAGAAATGTCTGAATACGTATAATTGTCTATTTTATCCCTCAAAAATTCAACTTAAATACGTCATTTAAAGTGAGCATTGATGATTGAAGGACGGAACGATAAAAAGAAACAAAAGAAGGATGTTGGTAGATTTGCGAGACTGTGGAGTTTTAATCATATCTCACATACCGAAGCTCCGATTTGAGCGATTCAAGATGTTCTGGAAGCCAAAACACAGATCTACAATCTTCGTGTTTTGCGTTTTTTGTAAATTCAGGGTGCATCTGGGCTAAAAACGCCATTGAAATCGAAAGAATGGCGCTGGGCAGAAATAAGAGGTAATTAGTGGCTAGGTTATCACTTAATTATTCAGAGGACATCAAGGGTTAAAAGGCTCTGAAAAGGAAAAAAGAACAAACGGTTTGAATTGTCTTATGTCTGAACGAAACAGACATAAGTGGCAAATAAGAGCTGAAAACCAAAAAACAAACAAGGCCTTTGTGTGATTTTCCTATGAAAGTTCGCTATGTTTTTCATGTGAAGTGTCGTTTCTTTTTTCTTTTTTGATGTTTTTTAACTCATCCAAAGGGCTCCACCACGGTGGTCTCACCGGTCTCTTGAAAACTGGATGGTCTCACATGATTCCGTTAACTCACATACACAAGCGATAGAGTGGAACCGCATACCAAGATTCCAAGAACTATAAACAGTTCTTTTAAAGATATTAAAGTCCCACGAATTTGAGATGGACAAGTCTCTGCAATATAGAGGGGTGCACCATGCATGGCCTGAAAAACCAAACAAATTAGAAGCCAATTTATGATGTTTCATGTGATTCAAGTTTTTGTTTCCTTTTTTTGAGTAACCATGGCCCGTGGGTGTCTGTAGGCCCTAGAGTGCCAGTTGAGCTTGGATCCAAGAAAGCTTACCAGACCAATACCGAGGCCGTAGCAAACTCGGCCTAATAAGAGAACACCAAGACTTGGAGCATAGGCCGTGATAGAACCACCAAGTAGATATAGCAGAGCCGCTAGTAGAAGTTCACGCTTCCTACCTTCATAAATCAATAGCTAATGTTCCATAAGAAAAACTCTACCGGAGAAGACATAAAAACCAAACCAAACAAACTCAGTATATCCCACCCGTACGCAAACCTTATCTCAGATGTTGTTTCTGGAAACACCCCTTGCTTGCGAAAAGATAAGTAAAACAAATAGAAAGCACAAGTGAAGAAGACATGTACCAAGGAAATCTGCAATTGGGTAGACTAGGATAGAACCAAAAAGAGCTCCATAAAGGGAGCCGGAGACCTAAATTCAAGTAGAACTTATAAGGTACCGGGTTACAAGAAAGTGAAATTTAGATACCAATAGGGATGTTAAATAAAACAATCATGAAAAACTTACCACAAGCCCAAGCTGAACGGCTGATAGATTAAACCATGTTGTGCCACTAAGATCAGGTGACTACAGAACGATTAAGGCAAGTATCAAACCCAATGGTGGTTATTTTGTCATAATCTATAGCATATCTTATTGAATTATTCATGTTCAAGAACGAAAGCATAGTATTTAGATCAGCAATGCATATACCTGTAATGAGATGGTAGCACCAGAGGTTGCGCCAATGTCATATCCAAATAGTAAACCACCCAAAGCTGGGAACACAAACCTGAAATTTTAGTACCAGAAGTTACAATTTTTATGAACCCTCTTTGAAATTCTGGACTCTATAATACGCTCCTTGGTTAAATCACCTTCTTACCGGATCTTTTTTTTTTTAATCCATAACATTCTGACAGGTTTGAGAATGCCACTTCCATACACAAGAGCGCCTAAAACTTTTAAAAAGCACTTTATGGGAGGTCATTAAGCTAAATAACCATCCAAAATAGGAAAACAAGGAGACTCCATTACTAGGTTAAATAGTATGTAAAGTGCTAGTTTTTTTGGGTAAGGTTCATCTAGGTTTCACCTAGACTACATCCTTGGCAATTTAGAACTGAAAGAAAATTCGGCCGTCTGAGACTAAGCCTGGCCATAAGATGCGCACGAAGGGATTCGAATTTGGGTGAATGAGATACCATCTACATCCCCCACAGGCCTTACCGCTACGCCACAAGCCTTATGGTGCTAGTTAACCTCATTATAAGCATGATTCAAAATAGATGACGAACGTTCATGTTTTAGTTAACCTTTTGTTCTATTTTTTATGTCTTATTCTAAGTTGTTAAA
The DNA here is from genome assembly GCA_001633085.1 of Carthamus tinctorius. Taxonomy (NCBI): domain Eukaryota; kingdom Viridiplantae; phylum Streptophyta; class Magnoliopsida; order Asterales; family Asteraceae; genus Carthamus; species Carthamus tinctorius. The sequence continues at coordinate 12,462 of LUCG01195768.1, read as the reverse complement.
AGATCAAGGCACAAAGATGTCCAAGGGCCTAGGCGCGAGGTGCAGACCTCAGGAATGTGAGGATCGTCTTATTAATGTATAATATACACACACACACACAGAGTTACACACAACTCAAATATGCGGCAAGTACAAGCCTCCAATGAAGCAACCATCAGTAGTTTGATGGATGCAGAAGGGAGAAGGTTTAAAGCATGAACGCTGAGGGAGAAGTTTTAAGGTCTGAGTATTTATAGTGAAGGAGGCTTGAAGTTTTAAGCCCTGGGTATTTAATATTAGGAAGCTTTTTTGTAAAGCTCTTTGGCCACCTAGACATGCAAAGAAGCCACCAACAAGACCAACTCTCTTTTTGCTTGTGCAGTTACAAGCCTTCAATAAGCTTGTTTTTTACTTGTCGCTCCCACTTTTTCGAAAAAAAAGATCAGCAAAGAGAACTCTAATAAAAACGTCCACCAATGTAAATGATCTCGGTTTTTCCTGCTTTTCCCGCATGCTCGTTTTTGTTGGTTTTACCCTTGTAACTTTTGTTTTGCAAGCAAGGGGTCTTCACCAAAACATCCTCTAGGCAAGATCTGCGTACATCCTACCCCCAAACCTTACCCCTGTTTCGGATATACTACACTTGTTTGATTTTGTCTATTAAGTCCCATGACATAAATTGAGACGGCTAAATAGGAACCGAAACCAATTACAACTGTTGTGGTGTTCAAACGAGGTTAAACTCAAGTTAACTTAGGATTCCAACAATTAGACATGCTCTAATTACTTTTGAAAAAGTTCAAACAATGAATATCAAAACACAAGGACAATCATGATCATAGACAGAGAATGTGGAATACAGAACAAATAAATAACCAAACAAATTAGAATCCATAACTAGAAACTGAAAAAATATGAACAATTCGATGGTGAAACCATAACTATAAATCAAAAAGTTAAAGAAGCTAACAATAACATACGGTAAAATAACAGAAGTCCAAGAGAATTCCTCTTGATATGCTTCTTCCTCCGCTGCTGAAGCTTTAACCTAGTTTAGTAACACAACAGAAAACAAACAAACAAAAACTCCAAATTCATCTAAATCAATGAGAATTGAAAAAAAAAAAACAAAAAACCAATTCAAATAGAGAATGTAGGTCGGAGTGGAATCACCTTGGAAAATGAGTTTCTAGGGGAGAGTAACGGCATGCTTTCGAACAAGGAACATCTAAAGTGTGTGTTGGATTGTGGAAAGGAGGTGGTAATTTGGGGGAAAGCGAGCAGATGAGTAGGGTTAGATGCATAGGAGGACCTCCGAGATGGAAGGATTCGGTGGTGTGAAGAAGGGGAAGAGAGGTTGAAGAGAGATGATGGAGTTGAAGCAGAAATCGCCATTTCTGGTGGTGTAGGTGATGAGCGCAGAGATGAGTCTGATCATCTTTGTGGTTGTTGATTTTTGTAACGGCAGATTTCAAAGAATCCACCCACAAGAAACGTTTTTTTTTAACTTTTTGATCAAATTCGATTCTGTAAGTTGAGAAGGAATGTGGGATTAATGGTGGCTTTCTTTTCATTTAGAAATGGTTAAAAAGAATACTCTAGACACTCGGATTCTTGGAAACCATAAAAAAAATAAAATCGAAAAAATATTCCGGTAAGATGCTAATCGTTCATCTGAACAGTATATGTATATATTAGGGATGTTAAAAATGTCGAAAAACCGAATAACCAAACCGTATGATCCGAAACCGAGAAAACCGATATCCTAGAAATCCGTGACCCGAAAACCCCGAAAATAAGGGTACCCGTTGGTTCACGGGTCGGGTTCGGTTCTCGAAATTTACTACCCACGGGTACCCACCCCCCGGTATATATTTAGTTTATTAAGAAAAATATATTGATTAATACTTTACAATTAAAAAATTAATAATCTTAAAAAATCTCCATCCCATGTCGTGTTTTCTTCGTTCACCCCCACTGCCATTGGTTTGCCGGTAAGATTCAGTCTAGATCGTTTTTGCACACCCATAACAACAACAATCCTCCATAATCTTATTTTCATTTTCTAATATTTTTAGTGTTTATTGTTTTAGTTTGTCACAAAATAACTTTATTTTCTAGTATATATTTTGTGTATATCAAAACACTCAACAAAATGCGGGTACCCGCTCTATTTCGGTTAAGTTCGGATCAGGTACCCGCCTCGCATGGTTCGGTTCCGGATAGTAAAATTAGGTACCCGCCCCGTACAAGTGGTTCTCAAAAATTTCACTACCCACCCCGGCCCACCCCGTAAACACCCCTAGTATATATAGACAAAAGTTCGACTGCAAACTCAAATTTCATTGTGAGATTGAGGACAACCGAGAACGTGCCACGTGACATATTAAGTCTAAATAATCATGTATTATTTACACTGAATAATACAACATTCAATATTATTCAAACTGAATAATACAGACGACTGTCTTCACGTTCACAATGAAAAATGAGTTATCATTATAACCTAACCCTATATATGTGTATATAGATATATATTATATATTATATATAACATGTACATATATATAGAGGCTCAATCAAATGCACACCTTGCAATCATAATTAATAAACTCTGATTATCTTTCTATAAATATTCAAATCATAATAAATGAACCTTCATTATATCCATAAAATGCACTAATTCATTTGTTTGTAAGGTGTGCACTAATTGCAAGGTGTGTATTTAATTTTCGCTCTATATAGGGCCAGGTTCAAATGTGAACTCAATTTTGGTTATGAACATGAGGATGAATCTCAGCCACACATCTTTAGTTACGGTGGACGCGATCACGGAGGATTGACGCGATTCATGTGAGGGTGGAGATTATCAAAGGAGGGGACCCGGCCAAAGCCGCATTTATTGACTGGATGAGTGGCTAAAATTCGTTCTCATGTTCACAACCAAAATTAAGTTCACATTTGAACTTTCCTCCCTCCATATGTGTGTGTGTAGATGGACGAAAGTTCAAATGAAAACTCAATCTAATTGTAAACGTGATGAGAACCGAGAGCACGTTAAGTGATATATTCTATCCGAATAATCATGTATTATTCAGACCGAATAGAAGCGAATAGGACATGTGTCGTGCTCTCGATTATCCTCACGTTCATAATTAGATTTGAGTTTTTATTTGAACTTGCCCCTATGTACATGTGCATAACATGTAGAGATGTATAAAAACCAAAAAACAAATTCAATTACTTGCGTACGAGAGTGTTTCTCAATTTTCAGTTTTTCAAGGTCTTTCTTTCGAACCTCCATCTTAAGTTCTTTATAGATAAAATTATTTGTATGAAAACTTCTATTTGTATAGATTGGAAATGTATTTTTTAATAAAAGGAGCGTATTTTCGATTACAAGGGACAAGTTTGAAAATTCTGGCTTTATGCATAAAACATTCCTTTAAAAGTTTATTAAATAAGTCATTAAACCATTCTTAAATAATTATGGATAACTTACCAAATAAGTTAAAGTTTATTAAACTTGTTAAACTGCTAACAAACAAAATCTTTAGCTATGAAATTAAAAACATATATAATAATAAATTGTAGGGTTTAGTTCACGAAAGTTTATCCAACTTGTCACCAAAAGTTATTGTATATACTAGACTTGAAAAATTAGCTTTTGACATATCAAATCTTTAAAAAAATTCCATTGTATATATCCAACCTGTTATAGCAGGTTATCGCTGACGTGGCACCTATCTAGTACATACAGTAACTTTTCGTGACAAATTGGATACACTTTTTTGAAATAAACCCATTCAAGAACCTTAATTCCAAAACCCAAAAATTGATCGCAAAACAGATTACAGAGATGAAATTGAAGAAATAGGGATGAGTAGCAATCAAAATCGATTCAAAACAAATAGCCCCATGATCGATTTAAGCCCAGAAATCGAATGAACAAGAAAAACCCTATATTCAAAATTTCGCAAAAAATTGAATACCCTAGAAATTTGAATTAAATCTCCAATAATTTGCCAAAATCGAATACCAGAGAAGACTTAGCATCTAAAATCGATCCTAATCACATAAACAATTGCAAGAACCCATACCAAAGCAAGCAAAATGTTTATGAGTTTCACACTTTCTTCATCTTCATCTTCATCTTCTAGGTTTTACACTTCGATTTTGGATCTTCGTTTATAGGTATGTCAAAATCGTATACTAGGGAAGATTAAGCACCCAAAATCGATCCTAATTACACAAACAATTGCAAGATTTCATACCAAATCAAGCAAAATCGAATACTTTCTTCATTTTCATTTTTGGGTTTCACTAAATGATAACAAAAAATAAGTTTAGTACATACATAAAAAAATTGTTTAGTACATACAATAAGAAAATTATCGGTTACCTGCTTAGCATGTAACATGATACATATAATGATCATTTCTTAAAACTTTGATATGCCAAAAGGTAAAAATGGAAGTCCAATACATACAATAATGCCTGATACACACAATAGAAATTTTTGTAGGTGGAAATACACAATAATATATTGGGTATAGTTTAATACATTTTGGAAAAGTAAACCCCACGTTTTATTGTGACTGATACATAAATAGAGAGAAAAAAGTTAAGCGTCATATACCTGAACACCTGCTTATCGATAAAATTCAACACTATTACCAATCGTATAAGATTTTAGTCCATCCAAATGACATCACATGCCACGGTCTATCCGATAAGCGTTAACTAGATAAGGGTTGTCACCGACACTATGTAAAACTCTCACTTCTTGTTATAAACATTGAATAAGGTAATATGACTAGGTAAACAATTATCACTTAGTAAACAACCCCTTAGTTGAAAAATAAAAACTAAAATTAAAATGCCAGCATGATGTAGGACTTTAAGCAGAATAGAAAATATAAAATGGATCTCTAAGGCCATCCATTATGGTGTTGCCAAAGGCTTCGGCAACACCGTCATGGTTGCTTCGGTTTCCAGCAGCCGCCACCCCCCTTTGGTTTCCAACAGCCGAGAGGGCTGCATACCAACACAAACGGGGTAAACACTAATCAAGTAAATAGGGCTTTTGATTCTTAAAGAAACAACAATATTCTTACCAGATCAATACCACCTACCAGTAAAAAAAGGGGTAAATTTCGGTTAAAATTCCTAAGTCTAACCACAAATTCCCATCAATGATACACCAAGCCATTTAAACCAAACAAAAACAGTTCATAAATAATGCAGTTTAATATAATAATAATAATAATAGTTGAGCAAAATCCAAAGGGTATAAACGTAATTACTTGCCCCATGAAAGATATGTAGTTTTCTTCATGGTAGCCCATAAATACTAGGGCCAAACAAAAAGCTCTCCAAGTTTATATACATCTGGTAAGCCCTTTCACCTTCTCATAAACATCAAATGTTTTTTTTTTCTTTCACTTAAAAAGAGACCAGTCACTTCACTTCACCTCTCTACATCATCATCATCATCATACCTCTGCCAAGTTTTCCGTTTTCCGGCCATGATCAGAAGTCGAACTCTCCGGTCGCCTGAAAACCGAAACCACTGTCAATAAGTCCCAAAAACCAAGGATGAAAACCGCTAATTGTTTTCTAAAGAAAAACCTGTTTAATCAGCCATAAGCTATTTCAACTAGCATTTCATTAAGCTCCTCAGAGGGGTTTTTTTTTCTTCCAATTAATCTTTTAACATGCCCGTTTAGATTATTTTACGTTGTTATGTGGCTTATCAGCTAGTTTTTGTCATATTTTATCAAGCTAGCTTATTTGCTAACAGCTGGCTTATCAACTGGTTTGGCATAAGCTAGCTTTTTGAAAAGTCACTTCAAGTAGAGATTCAATAAGCTCCAGAAGGTTAAAGGTTTCTTCCACTGTTTTCCAATTAATCATAACATGTCTTTTTTAGGTCATTTTACATTGTCATCTAGTTTTTACCAACAGAATTAGTTTATACCTAGTTTGCTATAAGCTATTTTATAAAGAGATACTTCAAGTAGTGATCCAATAAGCTCTTTTTGCTTCTTTTCCTATTATGCCCCTCATATTTTTCAGATTACGACATGTCCTTTTAGATCTTACATTGTCATCTAGCTTATCAACTAGTTTTTATCATACAAAACTGGTTTATTAAGCTAGCATATTAGCCAACAACCAGCTTATTAGATGACCTTATTCTCATGGGAAGTCTGAAAAGGAACAGAAAATACCTTATTGAACAAGACATCTTTGTTGTTTATGTGCATAATGCCATCCTTCAGAGTGCACCTCCACCTGCTCTTAGCTCGAGTCACCTGCCAACCAATTTTATTTAATTGATATTCATCTAAAATTGCATTCCAATCCCTTTATCTTTAATTAACTATACACTTTATCCTTATTCGTCCCAAATAAGTGTCCATTTTCTCATTCTACCTTAATTGAAGGATGCACAATTTTCCTTTTTCTTTATTACTAACGATAAAATTGTCATTTAATTAATTAAAAAGTGTAAAGTTTACAAATCCAATACTGTGTGCTATTTTCTTATTGACATTTATTTTGGGACAGAGTAATTTGGCCCATCTAAAGCTCTAAAGTCTAAACATTAGCAAGTATTCCTATTGATAATTCACATCATATCAAAATTAGCTCAATAAAAATTTTCAAAGAAAGAGAAAAAAAAGGTACCCACAATTTAAAAATCAAATGTTTTTTTTATTAAACATCCAATATAGTAAACAAATATAATAAAAATGAAAAGGAGTTGTCAAACAAGATAACCTTATTCTTTATGATTTACAAATGTTAATTTCATTCTTTTTCGTTCTTTCATATGAAAGTCCTTGGCACTTGATAAAATTTCAAAAATTTTTATTTGATGAAACAAGGTTTCAAAACCCATTTAACCTGCTGAATTTGTAACATTTGATGACGTGGATCTCATGTTTATCACCCACTTCGCCTTAATCCTTTCGTAAAAGGGCGTCGACATCACATATCAAAGATTACAACATCAACAAGCTATCGATCAAAATGGGTACATAATAGAGGTTTCGAAGCTTCATTACATCCATTGAGAAAAAAAAAACTTTAAACAACATAAGAAGCTAAACCGAACTTTCTTGCATTTTGATGCGTTTTGCACAGATAAAAGATTATATGGCTGTCCTTGTATGCAAATATATATAGAGGGAGGTTCATACGAGAAGCATATCAATTTAAGAAAAAACGAGGAGCACAGCCACACATATTCGGTTACGGTGGACATGATCACGGAGGATTGACGCAATTCATGGGAGGGTAGNTTTATTACCGGATGAGTGGCTGAGATTGCTCCTCACGTTTTCTTAAAAAGTTATGCTTCTCATTTGAACCTTTCTATATATATATATATATGTGTATGTGTGTGTGTGTGTGNTAAACCGTGTAAACCAATCCACACCATTGATTTTCAAAAACGTTTCCATATTTCACATTTCCATATTTCTATAATCATTGACTTACTATATTTCACATTTCCATATTTTCTATGAATCCATATCTTCCTTTGATTTTTTTTATCAACAGCTATGATTGGTTTACACGGTTTACAACCTTTTATTGGTTCACAAATGAACCTCCCTCTATATGTGTGTGTGTATGTATACAAGTGTGTGTGTGTGTGTGAGCTATGTACCTTGTCAAACTGAGCCAAAACCAAATGCTGTGTGTTTAGTTCCTCGCCTTGATCCACATCATCTAGATCATCATCATCATCATTTTCGTTCAAAGGCTCGTCTTCATCATCATCCAGAACATCATTTTGAGTCACCAGGGCAGGAGTTGGTGCTTGTAGCTCTGAAGAGATTCAGGCAACACCGAATACAAAATTTAGACCGAGAAAAAACAGCGAACAGGTACACAAATTTTCTTCAAACTAGATCGTAAGTTTACCTTGTGGAGCGGGTGTGTTCACTACATTATAGTCTTCATTGACAACTCCTTGATAGTTATATATCTTCAGGCACAAGAAACAATTACTTAGTTATTTACAAATGCAAACACAGATATATATCTCAAGATTTTCATTCAGAACTACAAAAGCCATACCAGTTGAGGCGATAAAAAAAATTTAAGAGTAAATTACAGTGTCGATCCCTGTGGTATGCATTTTTGTTGGTTTTCGTACAGTAGTCTAAAACGTATTAATTACAATTTGGTCACTGTGGTATGCATTTCGTTGCGGTTTCCTAACTCAAACTGCCGATAAAAGAAGTCCATTAAGTGATACTTCTTCTAACACGGACATTTGTCAGAGAGACCAAAACCCCAATAAAATGCATACCACACTACCACAGTTGTAAGTAGTGCGTTGTGGAGACGAAAACCGAGAAATGCATACCACGGGGACCAAAATTGTAATCTACTCATTATTTATTAAAGTTTGACTTATGTTAATTCAATCCAACACATATAAGGGACAGGTTGCATATCATGGTCACAGAATCTATCCTGATGGGTTCAACTCCTAAGAAACTAACTCACAATTTGACCAAGTGTTGGTTGGTAGGAAATCAAATCCTTCACTTAAGCCAAGGAATGATGAATTTCTTAAATTGTGGAATTCAATGGAATATAAAGAATTCCATCAAGTTCATTTTGTGAACCAAACATCACTAAGAAATTTGACATTCCAATTCCATCAAATTCCTTTGGCTTGCAAGAACTTAAGCTATCCTTATTTTTCAAACTCAGAGTTTCGAAATTATTACAAGTACAGCTTCATTTAAGTGTTTAGACCTTAAAGATGATGATAATTACAAAAAGCAGAACAACCCAGATACAAGTATCGCCTACCTTTAATATACGATGATAATATAGAACAGGTGCGACTCCGGAACATTTTCATTGGAACAAACAGCAGAATTAAAGCACAAACAAAGGCTTATTTGAAGAAACAAGAAGCAAATGCTTACATTTGGTGTAGAAAGTGCATCATCATAGGGATCAGGAATGGGCCCATCCAGTTGAGGAATCCTGGAAGACAACTCAAATCCAAAACCAGGCTTTCTGTTATCAGCAGCGATAATACCATGTTGAGAATTGCTTCCTTGACCAACCTGAGAAACAGAGCATATACACACCATTTCATCATACAAAAATAGACAATCCACAGATGACGAGATTCCAGCCAAGAAAAGCAAACAAAAGCTTGTTATTGTAGTTGTACGCTTGAAAAGATACCAGCCAAGAAAATCAAGATGCAAAGACCGTATCTAGTGTGTACAAACATATTAAATATACTGCTCCCAGCCCTGGAATCCCAAAGTACATGCAACGTTGTCCTATTGTCCCCAAAGAAATGCAGCATTTTTCTGTTTTCGGTAAGATTCCAATACAAATTTACTTATTTCCCCTGTAGTAAAAAATATTGTGGCATTCATTTTGGTCCACCAGTTTTGCTATTTTCACATTATTGATGGGCACTTTAGAATTTGATTATTACTCAATAACTCATCAAACTAGCTTTAGTTATAAGAATAACATCCTGACATAATTCTTTTTAAATGCAAGATCTTCAGAGAGATTTATGAAGACCTTTGCCTAACACAAATGCCATGCATTAAAAGAGGTGAGAAGGTTATAAACTTCATAAGGAGAGTAGTTCGATTGGAGTGTTTGTGTTTCTAAACTTACTGACAAGTGAAACGGTACCCAATGAGGATTATGTATGAACCTAAATAGAACATGCATTCTAAGACTAAAATTAATTGGAGTGTTCTAAACTTCACATGGACAGTTTTGCAGATAGATCTTTATAAATTATAATGATAAAATATTTACATTTAACGAGCATCATTTTGTAAATGCATAACAGATAGTAACATATGTAAATTTCTTATCTCATGGATTGTATGAACAACTGCAGTTTGATAATTGTAGGCTTGTAGCAAGTAATATCTATGAAAATATACAAGTTGAGCCACATAGAATATGAGAATAGATAAAACAATGGCAAACTTTCTAACAAGTGCAATGGTACCATTTTCTGCATAGACATGGGTGGGTTCACCAACAGAGTCGATTGACTCATTTTGATGATCAGAACAAAGAAATTTTTAGCAAATTTTACAGACGGAAGCAGATTTAACCATTAACTAAATATTAAAAAAAAGCATCACAAGAAGCAATTAAGTTATTATGAAGTATGGACATGTTGATCATCTTCACTCCACCTTAGCTAACCCCTAATCTACCACTTCTTTAGTGTCATCAAGGTCAAGACTAGCAGGAACTTTGCTCAGAAATTCCAAATTTTCAAAACCAAAGTTCAAGGTATCTTTTTAAGCAATTGTCAGTTTGTCACAGAAAAAGATACCAGAGACCGAGTGTTTCATGGACTCAATTTAACGCTTTACGACAAATAAACCTACTTTCAATGATTGAAATAAATATGTTAGTCGCCAATAGTTAGTGTTTTCTCCCATGCTAATGAAAATGCAGTGTAGTAACAATGAACATAGTACAGCAAGGTCTTCCAGTGCTGTGGCGGATTGGTTATCGCTCAGGGGTTCATAGCGCCTTAACCGAGTTCGAGCCTTCCCGTGCGCATGCCTGGGGACATTTAAGTGGGGCCATGTTTAGTCCCCAAAATTGCCGGGGATTAGTCGGGCTTTGGCCCGGACACCCTTCCAAAAAAACATAGTACAGCAATGTTAACTCGGGCTAAAATGTCATTTCAGCCTCCCTTGGTACAATTACAAAAAAAAAAACGCAACTCACATGATCCACAACATTAGAGAATCAAGAGTTCACTACCCTTCCCCCTTCTTAAAAGAGGAAATCTTGAGATTTTTTTAACCAGATTCACAATTAAGGTTTTCTTATCTTTCTATCTAAAAACTTCTAGCAAAAACATAGTCAAAACACATCCTAGAATGCTGGAGTACTACTTCTCAGTTCTCTGTGCATGTTGTGGGCCTGTGGAGATCTATAACAATCATGGATGCCATTTTTCGAGGGAAGCCCAGAGAGCATGCTAAAGCGAGGATGTAATGTTAGTTATGGCTAATTATTTTTACTGTTGGGGTGCAGGAAACTTCACTTTCCTAAATGAAAATTAAGCAAGTAGATTAAAAGTCAAGAAAGGTCAGTTTTTGGCAACATATAAATACTAATGACCATAGTGAAACAAGTACTAGCATTATAACAATTTGAGGTAATTACGACAACCATACCAATGTGATATATACAACCAATAACCATATCATTGTGATAGACATATAATAAAATTATTTATCTCATTTATGAAGATAACTATATATCCAAATGTAGACGTTTTAAAAAGAATAAGCACCAAGAAGGTTCACCTCAAACTTATCAGCTATCACATCTGCAGCTCCATCTTGCTGAGGAATATATCCTCCCGGACGATATTGTGAAGGAAAATCATCCCGTTTACGCTTTCCAGCAGATAAAAGAAAGAAGTCCTAGAATTAAGATTATGATCAATAATCAAAGCTTCTGTGGAGCAATATATTATAAGCATGACAAATACACGATAGAATAAATGTAGAAGTGGTACTATTGACTTCCTCTTTTGTGTAATTTGTAGGCACAATAGCTACATAAGAGTCATTATACAAATCACAAGGGAGAAGGGTAGTAGCTAGTGCTTCCAAATGTCCTTGATTTCACAATATACCAACTAAACGTACAGATCCTTATATGTGAAATGATCAGAAAGTTGGCATAGCTATCCGATAATTCACAAGTCAATCCATTCACGCATAAATGTATTGTAGCAACAGTAGTCCTAATAGACAAAAGGCCAATTGCACCCACCATATCTGTAAAAACTATTCTTACCTAACCAAATAATTACAGCAAGATGATCATTACAAGAAAAGGTTGTTGAAGCCCAAAAGGCATCCAAGTCCCATAGTTGTTGGGTGTGGAAAGAGTCGAACACAAGTACACAAACCTTAAACCACCAAGTTGTGGCCTAGTGGTAAGTTCCTAAAGGGTGGCATAGCCCACCCGGGTTCGAACCATGGGATACACAGATGGTGGCCACTGGGTATTATGCCCAGGGGAGCATTCCTTCGCTCTCAATTATATTGCCAGGATGTAGTCTAGGCATAGCCCAGGTGAACCTTTCCAAAAGAAGTACACAAACCTTATATCCAAAATTAAGCATATAGGTTTTCCATGGTTCAACTCAATCCTGTGCCATACAATTCACTAGAAAGCAACAATAAATGTTCAGTTGTTCTCAATATTTCTCCTTCCATTCCTATAAATATTGCCTGATATAAAATTTGACAAGATCCCGTCTCATCAAGATTAAATTTGCTCACTATTTTGTTGGCATTTTACCCACACAAATTGGTGTTTCAAATCACAACCTTTATGATAAATATAAGGGAATACTTATTCAAAATGTATCCAACTATCCCCAATATACTATTGTGTGTATCAACCTTAAAAAGTTCCTTT
>LUCG01195718.1:0-10642 GCA_001633085.1 Carthamus tinctorius | reverse complement strand
ACTTTTAGTCTGTTAAGCATAGGGACCAACAGTGTAATATAGTGTAAACCATAGAGACCAACAGTGCAATATAGTGTAAACTACAGGGACCAACAGTGCAAAAAAGTGTAAACTACAGGGACCAAATCCATAATTATTTCAAAATAGGGNATAATAATATTACTAAAAGGTATACAAGGCCATATTTAGTTCTTGCACAGGGCCTCCAAAATGTCAGGAACGGCCCAAAATGTCAGGAACGGCCCTGTTGGTAAAAACAAATGCCCATATAGATCTTACCCACGATACCGTAGAGTATGTTGAATATGTTTGAGTTGATTATAGTTGTTTCATGAAATTCTTGAAATCATAATATGTTCTACAACATCTAAAAGTATAAGTCGATGGTGATGATCGTTTGCAAACACAAGGTGGTAACTTAATAAAGAGCATGCACGATTGGATTTAAAATGGCGTAAAACTTGTAGATTACAAGCACCAATTTCCCATTGGTTTCGTTCATTACATTAATTCATTCAAATTAAACACAGAAGGGACGCGTACAGTAAAATTAAGAAACTACTGCGTTATCAGAAGTATTCAACCTTCCTTCACCCAAACACAAAACCTTGCACCACAAACTTTAAACACCCGAAGCCGCATTGTACCACGTCTCCCCATTCTTTTACACGGTCTTCCGGCCACGATTCAGTAATAATAAGTTAAAAAGGTAAAAGAAAAAAAGTGTCCCCTTTCCCTTATCAAAACTTCCTCCTCATACAGTATAATGTTGCTGAATTGTGTCAATGTCCAACCCCTTCAGTTTCACCACCGACTCAACGTGACCCTTAAGCGTAAGTACCTCTCGAAGCCTACAAACAAACCATCCACTTATTTGTTAGCTACTACTTATTTTGCGAATTCAATATTTCATATATATAAATAGTATTATATACTTCAAAAAAAAAAGTTAAATACAACCTCAAAATGTGAAAACTGGGTATTTATGTACCTTGCAACTTCGGCACGCCTTTTGGCTTGTTCAGCAATTTCAGACAGTTCTCGGTAGCTGCTCTTCTCGTGAAAGATATTTGATGTCTCTGGTGCTTGAAGACCGTGTAAAGTCCTTTGAGCAAGAGCCCATTGAGCCTCTCTCTCTTCTCGGCCATAATCCTTCTTTGATGTGAAAGCGGTCTATTCCATGAAAATGTGTTTTTGTAAGCTTTAGAATCAATTCATTTGAGCTCAACTTCACAATACAAGATCAACCGAATATACCTTGTTATCAAGCAAGTTGAGCCAAGCCTTGCCGCTAAGGATATAGCGGATGGCAAACTTCATAATGTCGAGCGGGAAATAGAAGACGATACTGTAAAGCCAGATGACACCAGCCCATTTCCAGCCAACCCCTTTGATTCTTGCGAATTCCCATTCGGCATACACTGCTATTAGAGTTGCTACCTGAAATACAAAGTTTCAGGTTACACACTTCCATTGATGATACACCCATTAGTATATTTGGTTAACAAAATCATTACCAGTTGTGCTGCTAGGAAAGCACCCATTAGTAAAAACCCAGGTCGTTCGACAAACGACCAGCTGCGAGATCGAGTGACAAAGATGAGAGCCTGGCTCACAATACTGACTTGCAAATATAGAGCAGCCATCATCTCGGTCTCGCTATTCCTCAGAGATTTCACGTCGAATTTGTCCTGCACCAACCAAAAACCACAACACATGATGAGTAACAAAAATACCATCATTGATGTTTACGAAATTATGGGGATAACAATGTTTTTACCGAAAAGAAGTCGGTATCCTTCATGATCCAGAAGAAGATAACTGTCATCAAAGCCAAGTAACCACCAAGCACAATTCCAGTGGCAAAGATCTCTTTTAGTTTCCAGCTATCAGGCAATGGAGATGGCTTCACCCTATCCTTTGAGATTGTCATGATTGTTCCTTCATGGCATTAAAAGAAAGGGGAAAAAATCAGTAACATAAATTCAAATATTACATGCCATCTTCGATAATTAGTTGATTAATACACTCACCGTCGTTTAGAATTGCAATGATAAGAACCATGAATGGAGAGAAGTCGAACTTCCATATCAAAGCGATGAACATAAATCCAAACTACAAAAAACAATGTATCGAAATTTAGCCACCAAACTCATTACCATATAGTCCTAATAAAATGATTCAAATGTCATCTTCAACTTACCACAATACGGATGGTGATGGAAACAGCATAGATCTGTTAAAACATGAAGAATTTGGTTGTAATTAGTATGTGCTTATTTTGATCAGGAAAATGTGCTTAATAGACACACGGAAAGGAGGAACTAACGGTGTAATTTTTCATTCTTTGGAAAATGGCTCTGCTGGTAAGCACTGCACTAATAATGACACTGAGCCCAGGCTCGGTGAGCACGATGTCTGAAGCACCTCTTGCAGCGTCTGTAGCATCAGCAACCGCAATCCCGATATCAGCCTTCTTCAAAGCAGGGGCATCATTCACACCATCTCCAGTCATCCCACAAATGTGCTTCCTCTCTTGTAGTTTCTTCACAATTTCGTACTTATGTTCTGCATATTGACATCGAAGTTGGTCAATTCAGTAATCTAACAGGGGCCCACATATTCTTACAATAAGGGGCTGTTTGGCAGTTGCTAAATGGTTTGGTGCAGAATGATTAAGAAAGAGTGAATTGCAAAAACACTCACCAGGGAAAACTCCGGCAAATCCATCAGCTTTCTCAATCAGCTCATCAATGGGAAGTGCTGCAATTGATTCATCCTTGTGTCCACCGAGCAAAGAAGAAGACGGGTACATGTTTGTTCCCATACCAAGGCGTCTACCGGTCTCCTTAGCAATGGCAAGTTGATCACCTATACCATAAATCAATATTATTATTTAGATAAAAACAGATTGCTGCATATATATATGTATAAATGTATCTTGAGGCTATGTTTACCAGTAATCATCTTCACATTTACACCAAGATTGAGAGCTCTTCGAATGGTCTCAGCACTGTCGTGCCTTGGTGGATCAAAAAGGGACAACAATCCAACAAATTGCCATGGAGAACCCGGGCTATCTTTAGATTTTTGTGGCACTTCCTATAAATTTGTCGATAGAGTAAGAACCGTATAAAGAAAGTGAGATGAATAATGGCAAATGAGTAGTAGATTAATGCAAACCTGTCTTGCAACAGCCAAAGATCGCAGACCACGTTCAGCAAATTTATCAATCATTGCGTGAACTTTCTTCTTGAGATCTTCCTTGCAATTGCAGAGAGTCAAGATCTGTTCAGGTGCACCTTTGCTGGCTCTAAACCAGTTCCCTTCACCATCAATGTAAGTCAAAGCAGTCCTCTTATCCACAGGGTTAAATGGGAAGAAATGGACCTCTCTGATGCCAGCTCTTGCCTACACAAACACATTCACATGTGAATAAGCCAATTTTCTTATGCTTTTAGAGAACTCAAAAAAGAACGCATAGATTTCTTTTCTTTTTTTCTTTCTAAAAGAGAGTTTTAAAGGGCCAAAAAAAAACCTCTTTGGGATCAGCAAGTGTTCCAACAATGGCTGCATCAATAGCATCTTGGTTTTCTGTCCTAGAAGCCCTTGCAGCATAAAGCAACACCTGCTCCTTATCCAAACCTTTGGCAAATACCTCGATCAAGTTCTTATCGACCGAAAGCTTGTTAAGTGTCAAAGTTCCGGTTTTGTCACTACAAAGCACATCCATTCCAGCCATTTCTTCAATGGCAGTCATTCTCTTAGTGATAGCACCCTGCTGTGAGAGCCTATGTGATCCAATAGCCATGGTAACCGAAAGAACAGTAGGCATAGCAATCGGGATTCCTCCAATAAGTAGGACCAAAAGATTATCAATTCCCTTTCTGTACTCTCTGTGCTGGATCGGGTACATGACGATAATCTCAACAACCATTCCCACAGCAATGGAACAAATACAAAAGTTCCCGATTGCGGTTAGAACCTTCTGGAAATGCCCAACTTGGTTTGTGCTGTCCACAAGATGTGCAGCCTTCCCAAAGAAGGTGTGGACACCCGTTGCAATGACAACAGCTTCAAGTTCTCCTTGCTTGCAAGTTGAACCAGAGAACACTTCATCATATGGATTCTTGGTGACGGGAAGCGATTCACCGGTGAGGGCAGATTGGTCAATCTTTAAAGGATCACCTTCAAGAAGCCGGGCATCAGCAGGGACGATGTCACCAAGTTTGATGCTTATAATATCTCCAGGAACCAAGATAGAAGCTTCTTGTTCACTCCAACGACCATCCCTCAGAACCTATTATTACCATATATAGAAATGGGATCACAAAAGCTTGATTATCATAACCTCATAACAAAAACATTGATATAACATATCAAAACTTGATACTTAACAATGAATGGCATGGATGAAAGAAACTATAACTACCTTGGTTTTAGGGGCAAGACCTGCCATAAGTGCAGCAGCAGCATTTCCAGCATTGTTTTCTTCAATGAAACTGATGGTGGAGTTGATAACAAGCAGGCAAACAATACCAACGAAATCTTGCCAATCTGGTGGCTTCCCACCTCCATTAGCCAGTGCAATTGCCATGATAGCTGCAGCCTCCATCACCCATGATAGAGGGTTCCACATAAACCCAAGGAACTTGAGAAATTTGCTTTCCTGTGTTTTACAAAACAAAAACAAAATATATTTCGTTGGTAATTCGAAAATTTCAACAAGCGAATGCAGTTTGTAGCGATCAAGTTTACCTTCTTCTCTTCCAATTTGTTTGGCCCGAAAATTTCAAGCCGGGTGGCTCCTTCATCGGTGGTCAGACCTTCACGGTTACATTTCAACTGCTCAAACACCTCTTCGATAGGTACCTTTTCCTGTAGTAGGTAATACAAAGTTAGTGACCGTTTGGTTGGTTTTCCATTAAGTTTTGTATAGATATAGTTGTCTGTGTGGATTAATCTGTATAAATCGGGAAGGTTTTTGTTGAGAATAGCTTTTTCTTTGACTAAGAAACATGTTTTTTTATGGGAGTGACAGGTTTGGAAAAACTTGGCTTTCTGCATAAAGCTCCCCTTAAAAGTCTACCAAATAAGCCAACTTCCTATACCATTACACCACTAACAAAGAGTCATGTATAAAATAAGTTGCAAGCCTTGTTAAGCTGCTAACAAATAGGCCCTTAATCAACAGGATAGACAAACATATAGAGTAACAGCTTTAATTGGACAAAAGTTACAATGTTCTTTAATTACTATTATATATTGCATTTGCATACATAAAACAAAAAAGGACAAGCATAGGAAGCTATATACCTCAGATTTGTAATGCTAACACAGATAATTATGCCCTTGATTAACTATATATCATTAGTGATAAATAGGACATCTGCATCATTTTATTTATATTGAGCAAAGATTCAAGAAACAAAGTGCCCCACTTGTTAAAATCATCTGTGCACAAGGTTCCAGTGAATGGAGCTCAATCTTTTAAGTTATATTATTAGTGGGTAAAATATCTTTTTTAATTATTTTCTGGAAAAGATGTTAGGGGCAGCAGAACCAATTAAGAGTTGGTTACAGTAGTTTGGCTGTTGCTTTGAAAAGGACTACAATGCTCCCTCTTGTAGGCATGCAATACATGATGCTAATATATATTTAAATAAAACCGATAAAGGGAACAGTAGATTAAAGTGAAAATAAAGTTTACCCTAATTAAATTCAATAAATTAATAAGTAAATTAAAAACTAATTAGAAATCTTTTGAAACAAAATATAGTTATATATTTTTTGTAAGAAGATTCAATTAAAATAAAAGGCGTAGTAAATAGGCAGAGAAAGTATTATATAATATATACATGATGATTAGGTTTAGGTAGAAGGGGCTAGTTTGATGGGGATGAATTAGATTTAGAATTAATAAGAGAGAGAGACATGGGAACATGTTGAATAACGCAAGTTGACTTTACCACTAAACACAAAAGGCTGGACCCACAAATGACGGAGGGAGGTGCCAATCTCGACAGAAGAAGGTGCAAACCTTTTTCTTTATTTTTATTTATAAAATATGAGGACCAATCAATCAACAACGGCACGTTGCCCGATATGAGAAAAACTCCAAAAACGTTTATGTGAGAAACCAGTTACTTTGACAGAATTTCATCATGTAAAATAAAAATGGAAGAGGGTTGCTACAAGCAACCAACTATTTATTCTTTTGCATTGAGGAGGTATCCTATTTTTGCACAACTATCTCAAGATTCAAACTTCTTTGTAAGGTCATGACCATCACTATCAATTTTGGACTTAATCCCAAAACTACCACATCAGCTTTCCGTTATCCTATTCTCAAACCATTTTCAACATTTCTAATCTCGTAACACTATATGAATTTTGGGCTTAACCCAATACCAATTTTTATTAACTAAATATATATATATATATAGAGGAGAGGGAGAACCCGATTCGGTTTGTGAGCTTGAGTTGGAGCCCGAGGTGTGAGCCTGCTCGGTGTGTACCAACATCGGGCCGAGCCCGAATTTACCCAAGCCAAGCCCGACGCCGAGCCCAAGCAGTGGCACGCCCGGCCTAAATAATATTCTAAGTTTAAAACAATTTCATCCTGACAATTAATTGACATGCCGTTGTAAAAGATGACACTGACTAACCAAATGAGTGTTAGCCTAGTGGTAAAGGCTTGGGCACTACATAGTGGTGAACCCGAGTTCGAGCCCTGGGGGACGCGTTCTGGAGGTACGGGGGCTTCGACCCCGGGCTGCATGCTTTAGCAGTCGGGCTTCGGCCCAAAAATTGCCGAGGATTAGTCTGGGCCCAATGTGATCTGGGATACCTCTTCCAAAAAAGATGAAACTGACTAACTCATAGTTTCTGCAATTAATGGTCATTTACATAGATACTAGCTAAAACTGATATAGAAAATAAAAAAGTAATCTCTGCTAGTTTCCCTTCTTTGCTTTTTCCTATAGAAAAACATAGCAAATTGGGTAAATATTTTGTGTTTCATACAACTTACATAATTTTTCTAATTTTTATTATGTTATGTAAGAAAATTCTCTTTTTTTTTTTTGGAAAAGGTTGATCTAGGTTTTGTGTAAACTACATCATTGACAATTTAAAAATTAAATTATGATCGTCTCAGATTAAGTCGTACCACATGATGCTAGCATCTGGACTCGAATCCAAAGTAGATAGAATATTCTACCATAAGCCTTTTGTGACCACTCTTATGGTTAAATTCTGATATCTTTACTGGACAAGTTTAAGTACTTATCTCTTTAATACAAAAATATGATCTTTTTTTTTCTTATTTATAGATAAGATGTATTTTTAATACTTAATTACAATTTTTAATATAAGGAATTATTTAATAATAGATATCCATCTATAATGAAACATGCAATCTATATGTTTAGAGCATGCTTTCTCTTATGATGCAATTGCTCAATAAAAAAGCAACTAACTACTACTCCTTTGACTATCAAATGTTAAATTGAAGTTACTTTGTAATTATTATAAAAATATAGATTAATTAAAGTATTAATTATATTTATCATCATACAGTAATAAATAATTTATTTCACCAAATAAGAGCAATAAAGAATAAATCCAAGAAAATGCGTCAGATTCCATTAGTCAGAGCTGCTAACGAAAGTGGAACAATCAAATTAAAAGCATTAAAAATAGACAAATATGGTTTCAGGGTACCACGGAGTATTCAAAGGTACCATCCCTTCTCTCTATTTATTTTCATTTTAAAAAATCCATATTAATTATAAATTAAAATATTTTATTTGTTTATTAAAAGATTACTTTTGTCTCTAAATATTTAGTTCTCAACTGATAATCATTTTATTTAATATTTTATTTATTTTCAAAATATTAGCTTAGAGTTTTCATTTTCTCCTTTTTCTATGGAGAAGCTCTAAGGCTTTGTTTGAAAAAAATAAGTTTTAGTCTATCCAAACATATACCATAAACTAGTTTTTAAAACCACTACTTGAGTTTTTTGTAGCTTTTTTCCATTATGCTCTTATTGATATTAATTATTAAATTTAAAAATACATTTGTTGGTCATTTTACAGAGTCATAGGCTAGTTTAAAAAAAAAAAACATAATTTATTTATAAACTAGCTTATCAACTGTTAACTAAATTATCAATCAACTGCTACCTTATCAGTTAGTTTGTGAATCACATAGCCTAAGTGTAAAAATGGTACTAAAATTCATTTATAGAGTCATGTAATTCCCTACGATGGTGTGAATCTAGTCATTCTTTTTTTAGTTGTACTTGACGCGGTAGAGGGTGTACTTGGACCTTTTACAGATATGAGAAAGGTCAACTCTCAATTATTGGATGATAATAACTATAAATGAAATTGTATCCCTTAAGTCTAGCTATTTCACTATCCTAATCACAATCATTTAAAAGATTATTTTCCCTAAAAATCCCCAAATCGTTAGAGATAATCACGGGATTAGCCAAATCTCTTTTTTTTTATCAGAAAAACAAAATATATTATTATTATATAAATAAAATACACATCGATCGTAATGTACGGAACTAAAAAAATGTTTCTAATGAAAACACAAGATGAAACAAAATGATGATGATAAATAATTGTAAATCTTTGGGGATACGAAAAACAATAATAAAATAATTGATGGAATAATAAAGTAAAAAATAATTGTAAACACACATACAGCCAATTTGTGAATTAGCATTAAATTAATGAAATCATTATTTAACTTGATCTGTATTAAATTCACATATAAACTCTGATTGATTGTTTGTGAAGGAAAGTTGTGTCACATGCAAAGGCTCCTTAACAATTAAAAAATTCATCAACAATAACACATGATTTGGAACAGAAATTGAAATTGAAAGAGATGTAAATCCATATATAGTAGTTAATTTGGTGATTCTTATTGTTTGATGTTGATGATTTGGAACACAAATTGAAATTGAAACAGATCTACTAATCCTAGCTACCATATAGTTAGAATTCAGATTTAAGAGGAGGGAGAATAAGATAAGAGAAATCGGTTATTTAGTTACCAGATCGACAGTCTCATTCTTAATTCCTTCGAGGCTGAGAGCCGTATCACCGCCCATCTTCATTAACGAACAGCAGCTAAAAACTTAGAAATTGGACAGCTAGCAGAAAGGATTCAATTGCATTAATGTGTTGATAATGAAAGAGAATGGAGTTTGATTTTTATGAGAAAAAAATCTGTAGAGAAGAGGGAGGAGGAGGAGAGAGAGAAGGATTGTTGGCTCTTCTTCACCTGAGGTGCATATCAGAATAGGAGCGCCTCTTTATACTTCACCACCACCCCCATCATGCCTTCTTCCAAGTGGCCCCTCATTTTTTTATTTTTTTATTTTTTTATTTTTTTCAACTCTAATAATTATTTACCAATGCTATAATGATAATATTAATAATAATAAAGACGTTGAATAATAGTTAAATGTATCTCTATCGCTATGTTCTCGAAACCTTTTTAACGAAGAAAAGGGAAGGAAAGTGAGAGAAATGAGAGGAAAGTTATAAAAACGCATGTTCTCCAAAAATCTTTAGGAGGGAAAGGAAAGGAAAGGGAAGGAAGGAGAAGGAAAGTAAATAAAAAGGGTTGTGTTCTCGAAACTTTTTTACGAAGGAAAGGAAAGGATTAGGAAGGAAAATAAGGATGAGTTTCCTTCCAAAACTTTCCTCCCACATTTGGACGGAAAGCTAAGGAAAGAAAGTTTTTTCCTTTCTTTTCCTTTCCTTTCTTTTCCATTCCTTCCATTTTTGAGAACACAAATAAAAAAATTACTTTATTTTCTTTTCTTTTCCCTTCTTTTCTTTTCCTTTCTTTTCATTTCCTTTCCTTTCCATCATTTTTTTGAGAACACAGCGTATAAGTTAAAATCCTTCTTACTCGTATCACCATTACAACTAGCTTTTTACATTTTCAATGTATAGCTTCATCTGATTTTGATATCCATAGCATTCTCCTTTTATATTAGAACATCTATAGCAGTTTTTCAAATACAGAAAAAAAAATGCTTTTTTAAATTTTTATTTAGTTTTTTTGTACTACAAATATTATAATTATACATGTGAAAAGAGAGAGGGGGAGATTTTTTTTCCAAAGATGGAGATTCTTTAAAAATCTCATTTGATTATTTTCAAAAAAGATGTTTTTAACTAACCAAAAAAATTAAATTAAAGAGAAAAATAAAGACTATTGTGGTGTTATTAATGTTTTTGTAATATAATTAATAAAAAGATCTTCAAAAAGATTAATTTAATTTCTTTAAGAATCTGACTTTTCCTACATTATCAAGAAATTAAGTACAAAGATGATGGAGATACTTCAATAGTTAAATTATAATTCTCCACTTAAGAGAAATTGTGTAATAATCTTTATTTAATTTCTTATTTAATATTTATGAGTTTATCCGGTTTAAAAAAAAATTTGGATGTTTTCATAAGGCCATCCTTTATGGTACCTGTGGTACATGTTGCCACATCAGCTGCCACATCAGCTTTCCACTATCTTTACCACTACCTATCAACTTCATACCTTTCATCCACTATCATACCCCTCATACCCTTCATTTTATTTTTTTAATTTT
>LUCG01195715.1:0-12834 GCA_001633085.1 Carthamus tinctorius | reverse complement strand
AATTTTATGAACTTCCATATTAGGTGGAAAGATGAAGTCTTCTTTCCGATGGGTCTTACTCTTTAAAAAGCAGAATTGATAGCTTGACTTGTTTTTTTGTAACTGGGAAATTGCTTGAAGGAGCACACTATATAACTAACATTCTTTTATTTTTTTTACTTTGACTTGCATTTTTCTTTTGTGTTTCTCTTTTATGGTTTGTGTTTGAAATGTATGCTTAATGATTTTCATGGAGTTGTTGCTTTTTGGGATCTTTCAAGGTGAAGGTTATCTTGATTCAACAATGTTTCATCAACGTAACACATAATTGGATTCTATAAAACATGGAATGTCTTATTATTATTTATAAGTTAGGTTTTGTTTATTGTGCCTAATCTCATGCTTTTTTGCAGGTTGTAGGAGGACAGTTCATTTTTCACATTAAAGATGTATGTAATGTCAAATGTGTGTTGTAAGCTTTAAGAAGAAAAAGATCCAAATGTACAAAGTGTTGCCCATCCTTTAGCTAGACTTGTGAAGGTAAGTGTTCTTAACATGTGTATTTTAAGTTATTCCTCTGAATTGTTTGTATTTCCCTCTTAAGTTTAGACATTTAAAGTTCTATATAAGTTTTGTAGTGCGGTGTATATTGACACCTTGGGGCCTTGATAAATAAGAAAATACAAGGGATGCTCTCTTTGATTTTTGTAAGCCTGTGGTACCTTAAAGGAATAAAAAGAAGTAAAGGAGAAGATTCATCTAACTCCAAACAGACAATACTCTTGAAGTTCATGATCTTGTGTTCGAGAGGTTGTTCTCTAACTTTTATTTCTATATCACTTCATTCTTGTGTCTTTTCTTTTAAAGAATCATATTTTTTGATTTGGGGATGCAAAGTTTTTTGGTTTGTAAGTGACAGAGAGAAGGATGATCACATGAGGGTTCTAACTGCTCTTTAAGCCTTGCGTTTCATGGTTTGGAGGAAGGTAGTTGATAATTGTTTTCTTAGCATGCTTCTTTTGTAAATAATTTTTAGAGAAATTAATTATTATGCCCTTTTTAAAAAATAGAATTAACCTCCTACCCCTTTTCTCTCCAAACATGTCAAAATACCCCACTCTCCCCTATCCGGCAACCCCTAATAGCGAAACCATGTTCCCAAAACACACCGCTAATAGCGGTCTCCGACCAAAACCACCGGTGGCGGTATTTGAAATGGTTTTGACAACCTTTCTAAAAACAGCTGCTATTAGCGGTGTTTGAAATGGTTTTGGCAACCTTCTTATATATAAACTCAGAACTTTCTTCATATATATAAACTTAAAGACAGCCGCTGTTGGCGGTATTTGAAATGGTTTTGGCAACCTTCTTAAGACAACCTTCTTCATATATATAAACCTGGAACCTTCTTTTTCTCACGGGAAATATGCACCATGCAAGGATGGATTCCGATGCCACCGCTATTGGTGGTGTGGTTTGTTAGCGGTGTGCGTTTGCATGCCGCCGCCGGTGGTTTTGGCTGGAGACCGCCATTAGCGGTGTCTTCCTGGAGCGGGGTTCACCGGAAACCACGGTGGGTTGCTATCCTATTAGGGGTTGCCGGATAGGGGATACTTGGGTATTTTGAGATGTTTAGAGAGAGAAAAGGTAGGAGATGAATTTCATTTTTTAAAAAGGGTAGAATAATTAATTTCTCTAATTTTTATCGTGTTAGGATTATTTCAAAAAGTTTTCAATTGTTATCAGCAACATCGGATTGGAAATGTATTTGTCATCTGGTGTGTGATTTTTCTGAAGAAATTTTTTATCTTAGGATTTTGTAGTAAATCTTGTTGTATACTATGGAAATGGTTTTGTTGTCAATGTTTTAAAAACCGCTTTTTTAAGTGAACCAATCTCCTCTTCGGTTCCCATTTCGACTGGTTCAACAACCGGGTTTCAAACAATTATATATATATATATATATTTCATTTGTTATTTATCAAAGTAGAAATCTAACTCAAGAATTTAGACTAAAATCTTGCTCATGAGCTCCTTAGATAGAATATGCTTATCACAGTATTCCTAATCATATATACTTTGCAAAACTTGAAATCGGAGGTTGGATAAGCATGATTGGAAGGCTGCTGTTGGAAAACTCCACACGAAGCTTATTAGATTAACCATATCGAGATTAACTCCACAATCAAAGGCTGCTGTCTGAAAACTTGAAATCGAAGTAGATATCGTACCTTTTAATCGAAGGCTACTGATTTGTGAGTAAAGCAGGAAAAGCCAAAGGCTGCTGCTGGTGTGCTTGAAATCGAAATCCAATGGCTGCTGCTGCTTTTCTTGAAATCATGAATTGAAATTGTAGCCTCGATGCCGAAGACATGTGTGCTGGAATGACCAAATTGATGGCTGCTGACTTGCTGTTGTGCGTCGTGAAATCGAAGCCTAATAGACTGCACCTAAACCGGGTTGAACGGTTTTATACCGGTTCAACCAGATTTTTGGGAGAACCGGCCAGTTCATTCCGCTCCCTAATTTGCAATCAAACCGGTCTCTATTGACCTGGTGGGTTCGATCGGGCTGGGTTGACCTGGTTTTTTTTATATTTTAGACTTGAGCAACTTGCTGAGGTACATGGTAAAGGTTTTGGTGTTTTTATATTTTGATAAATTTCGGTGTTGTTTGTACAAGTGATAATTTAGATCAATACTAATGGCTCATGAATAATAGAGCCATCACACTTTGTTGTGTGAAGACACTAAAAATCCAATGGGATATCTTAAAACTTTGGACTTATATGTTTCGATTATTCTAAAATTAATGCTCATCGTAGTATATGTAAATCAAATTCTGCTCTATAGTTAATAACTCAAAGTGTCTAGCTCCACCTTAGCTTTTTTACTTGCATATTCTTTTTTGACAAAGAAACACCGCTGACAAGGCATTTTGAAAAAATTGATGAAATAAAAATATGATGGAACTTGTACCATTTTGTAACTAATTTCATTCTTCAAATGTATACACACTTCTAACTCTTGTTACCTCATCTTTATTGTATTTGATTTTTATTAACAATTGCCCGAAACAACTTTCATCACTCGAGTGATAACACTAGTGAAATGCCTTAAATTATAGATTAACTTATTTTTACCAAACAAATGCCTTGGTGAAATTATAGATTAACTTATTTTTACCAAAAAAATGCCTTGCTGAAATTATAGATTAACTTATTTTTATCAAAAAAAAAAAAAAATGCTTGCTGAAATTATAGATAAGGTGTTGGATTGCTCCTCCACTCATTTTTTTAATTTTTTTTTGAATCTCTGAATCGTCAATCCTAATTCTATCGATTCTCATCCTCTTTTCTCTTCTCGTTGTCAGCCTCTTTCTTAATCCAAACCCTAATTTGCTGATCTCTAATTACTGGCTTTGTTCTCCGACGAGAAACCCAAACCCAAACCCAAGCTGGATTATTATTTGATGGTTTGAACTTGGGATTGTTTATCCCTAATCACTGGTTTCTTCATCTCTTTCAGACAGAGTTGAACCTCATCATCATCTGCTTGGTTGGTTTTTTCATATTGAACAACAATTTCAGTATCTAAGAGTGAGTTTTTCTATATTGAAGTCACCAACCCACTCTTCACCTCATCACTTTTGCTGCCTGGTATGGATTCTTCCACTCTTCCTTGCTTTCTCTTCTCTATTCTCAGTTTCCTATATCATGTCATATCTGTTCTTCTTAATCCAGGATTTTGAAGCTCAATCAAACATGACACAAGGTATTCTCTTTCTCTTACTACTTCATTACTTTCATATCATTCTCTGCATCCTTCAATTGAATATTGGTATTCCAATTGATAAAATAGCGAAACCAAATCTAGTGACACTTTTTCATGTTCATAGTTTTATACTTCTTAATTGATCGAATGTTTGGGGTATTAGTAGAAGTGTTTAATTTGGCATGTTTATTGGTGTTGGTGAAGAAGGTGAACGTGGATCCGATCAACCTACTAGTATACCAGTGTATGATGAAGCAATGGATGCTCTGTCATCTCTGATTTCCCAAAAAAGTCGTGCCGATCCGACCAACAGCGGCCTTAAGTTTGGGCTTCTGTTTGAGTACGTTAAGGTGGATACTACTACTAGATGATTTTTTTTTTTTTCTTTTTGAGTATTTCAATTACTGTCTCCATTGAAGAAAATAGCTATTTAGACTTTGATGTTGAACACAGTGCATATCAAATTCAATATAGTTTTGCTCAAAGTACAATGAATAATGATTCTCTGTTTGTGATAGATGGTACAGCATTCGATCTATTAATCATACTTACCTTGGAAAGTTTTGAAGTTTGCATTAACATGGAAGTTAAAATTTTGATTTCGGATGTCTAAATGTATCTCTTCTTCTAGGAAGGTGGGAGTTTTATGAAACCAATTTTCGTATTACTAATTTAAAGCACCCTCCATTCCTTACAGATTTTGGATTTGGAAGAGTCAATTTCAAGGCTGAAGATCATCCATGTCGCAGGCACTAAAGGAAAGGTAGTGTTTATACCCACTAACTAAGCTTCTAATATTGGAAAATTTGTCCAATACTTGCACGGATATAGTGTCATTTTAATTTCAAGCAAATGTCCATGCCTATGACTCAGAGCAATTAAGCTCTTATAGGAAATAGCTTGGAGAAGAAAATTTTATTCATTACACTAGTACATTATTACTGTTATAGTGGAGAATTGAACTTTTGTTCCTCTACTGGTGTTAAAGTGGGGCCTTGGATTTGAAGCATCTATCATACTATCATGTTTGAAATGTAAAAGGCTAAAACGAGTTGTTTCTTGTAGTAATTGGCAGGTATTCGCTATTGTAATAGGAATACGTTATTTTGGTGGTTAACAACTATCTTGATTCAGATCTATCTTTGATGCAATAATCATGTTGGTTATATCACTGCATCTTTTATATTAACGTACACACATGATGCATTTGTGGCTTATACATCTGTTTGCTATGTAGAAGTAAGTGGTCATGCATTTGTTTGTAATTTTGTATATATGTGACTATTATATAATACTGCATGTTATGAGTGTCAAGTTGAGAAGGCTAAATTTCTCAAAGGATCATTTTGGTGTCCACATTTTTGTTGAGAGTCAAGAAAGTTGTGTGCTGAATGTAACACTGATGAAAGATTTATACTATGAAATAAAAATGTCTTCAAATGCAAATGAAAATTTTGTTTCAAAGGAATATGATTCTCGCTGTACCTTGAAACAGGTCCAGTGTATCATGATATGCTTTTTCTACTGAATTTATATGACATGATCTAGATATAAAGACACAATTATATGTAATTTTTTATTTTATGCTGATGTAATGCGATAATTGCATTATTTATAGGGATCTACATGCACGTTTGCTGAGGCTATACTACGCAATTGTGGCTTTCGAACCGGGCTCTTTACATCTCCTCACCTTATCGATGTTAGAGAAAGATTTCGGTTGGATGGGTGAGTTTTCCAAGGTTTGTAACTGTCATAACACACAGATATAAACAGATGCTGTCTAAACTTTTTCCTTCTTGGCATGTGTATTTCTGGAGTTGAAAGGTGATCAACTACTGGTGAATAAGCTTGAACCAATTTTATCATGGTATTTTTGAAGAGTTTAGTTGAATATCTTTTGGATGAAATTGGATTACCTTTTCCCTCACATAAATTATCAGCTTGCTAAGATGGGTTATTGTATATTAGATGAGTCTCGGTGAAAGAATCGTTGGACCTAGTAGAGTTCCCACGACATACTCAGGCAGATGGAAAATTTGATAAATATAAATGTGAATGTAGAACCTCTATCAATAAGAAAGATAATACACTATTTCTTTGTCATTGCTGATGGGTTTGATTCTCCTACTTTTTAGGGATTTCACTAGATGGATTAGATGATGTTATCACATGTTTTTTTTTTCTGTGGCTCAACTCAAACTTAAGGGTTGTTTTTTTTATTGATATTAAGACATGTCTACAATAAGATGATCTAATGTGGGCAACAGATAGATGATGTCTTATTCAGTCATTTCTGGCCGTTGCTACATGGTAATCTGATTCATGCTGTACCAAAGGAACATATAGTTGTTGCATTGAACAAATGTCTGCTTCTTATGTATGTGAGCTGCAGAGAACTTATTATTTTAGTTTTTCTATTTTCTGTGAAGTTTTTATATAGTATGGTACAGTGATCTTGTAGAGATTTATGTTTGACTGGTTGATACATGTCCTAGTATTTTTTTAAAGCAATTTATAAGTAAATTTTAATCAAGATATCTTAAGTTTTCACTGTGGAAGGTGGCTTAATGTCTACATTTTGGTTGTTTGCTTCAGTGTGGATATATGCGAAGAGAAGTTTTTGGCGTACTTCTGGTGGTGTTGGGATAGACTGAAGGCATGATTTCTAACCCATTAATATTCTGAATATAATTTGCCTCTCATGCTGCTTCTTCAGAGTCCTGTTATTCTATTCTTTCATCATTTGTATTATCCTCTTCTCAAACTATCATTTTCTGTAGGACACCTTGTAATTAAGTCTTCGCTACAGTATTGTGCTGAAGGTGAAGTTTCTCTGCCTATGATGAATATTGAACTTATATTTCCATTGATCCCAATAAAAGTAATATGGTCACTAGTTTATTCACGGATAGCTTGTGGTTTAGTTAGATATCAGAAACTACCCTTCTCACTTCTCATGCCTTAAGCCCCTTGACTGCATATAACATTTATTTTTATTTTGATTAATCACTAACCTATATCATCAAAAGGGAGAATTCTACTTACCAGTTCTGATCCTTAAAAATGCTTTAACTTTTATACAAGTTTATAAATGATCACATTGGAGTTCAAGCAACCTATGATAGATTACTCTTCAACCAAATAGAGCTTTGGTGCTTCCATGTTTGTAAGATAAATCACATATATGCTCAAGAATAAAAGAAATTTAAGGTCATGGTTATGTTACCTATAAGAATAGGTTATTAGAATAAGTTGAAATGCGTGTTGGACACATCCATCTTAAACTTCCTGCTTCTGAATGATCTGTGTATGCACAAGCTAGGCATGCGTGTGTATGCAGCCGAGCTTTAGTTTTAGGTACTCGAGCATAATAATAAGTGAAAATCAATTTTTTTTCCAGATACATTAGCTATTTTCTCTCCGATACATGCACACTAGTCACCACATCTCCTTAGCTATCTAATCCAGAGCTTCAGTTATGTGTTATCAAGCTCATTGGCTTTACAAATATGATGTTAATACATGGTCTGTAAACATCCTTTATGAGTTTTTGTTGTATGCTTTTGGGCTTCAGTCACAAATTTGGCTACTGTTGGTAACCTGTCATTCCATGGCTAGTGGAGTTGGAGCCTCTTTGATAAGTTTGTCATGGTATTAGGCTACTTTATGACCTATCACCAACAAGAAGACAAAATGTCTATTGTTCAGTAAATATATTTGATTGTATCTTGTATTTATTGTTTTGCATAGTTGGCAGTTGTCATTTTGTCAACTAGCAAGTTAAGCGAGCTTGAATTGGCTCATAAAATGCATTTGACTTTTGATCGTGTCTTTTCCTTACATGAAATGGTTTTTGGTTAATTGCTTCTGTTTGATATGCAGGAAAAATGCAATGATGATATACCAATGCCAAATTTATTCCGCTTCCTTGCTTTACTGGCTTTCAAGATTTTTGCAGCAGAGCAAGTATGTCACAGTTTTGTCAACTTCATCCCCTTCCCTGAGCAAACCCCCACCTTCATCTGCACCAAAATAACCAAAATAAAGTTATAAAATAATACTCCCCATTTAGACGCACATTGCATCTGGATGCAGGTTGATGTTGCTATTATGGAGGTCGGACTAGGTGGAAAGTTCGATGCGACAAATGTGGTATGTAAATATTTGAGCTTCCATGAACTTCTGTTCTTTACTTGAGCTTCTCAAATTACTGAACATGGATCTGTCTTGTACACTCTTTTAGATGATAATTTCAGATGGTTATATGTAAAAATCTGACCTAAAATGGTGTGGGAGTTTTCAGGTTCAGACACCCGTTGTTTGTGGTATTGCATCCCTGGGGTATGACCACATGGAAATTCTAGGTTAGTTTCAACGTATTGTTATTCCTATATTACTCATTAATCATAATTTGTCACTCATTTGTCTGTGCCTGTTGCATGTTTTTCTTTCCATTATTCTTCTGTCCAGTTGAGAAAAAACTAACATGTTCTATCTATTTTGTACTTGATATTAACATGAGTAATAATGTTTACATGTCAATAGGTAAGCGCTGATCGGAAGTTCATTTTCTGTCAGTTATTTCTTTGTTTTAACATTTAAATGTGACATTTCATGCAAATCATTTCACTATTTTTTTTGTGTATGTTCACAGTCATGTCTTAATGGTGGAAGTGTATCCTTGTTTTTTGTACATCGTTTACCTCACGTTAGAATATTGAACTAATTCTTAATGGGACAATTTTTATGAACATCTCTTTGATTAGGAAATACTCTTGGAGAAATTGCGGGGGAGAAAGCTGGTATCTTTAAGGTGCTTCTGAAAATTCCATGCAAAAACATTTGTTCTGTTTCTCTCTTACAGTTAGTTTAGTTTACCATCTTTGTTTCTTTCATCATAGTCATGTCGAACGTGTGCTTGGTTTTAATGCAGAAAGGTGTTCCTGCATTTACTGTTCCCCAACCAGAAGAAGCTATGCAAGTACTCAAGGAGAAGGCTTCACAGTTGGATGTAATTCACTTCATCTTTAACAGTTGTATGGACTGCTCATTTTAAAACTAATTCCCAAGCTACTCACCATGGTCACTGCTGTTGGGAAGTCTAGCCATTTAGGACATGCTACTTTTATAACCCTATACATTGAGAATCTTGAAAAGAATGTAGAAGTTACTAAACAGCTTACATTTACAATTGAAACTGGTTTGTGTAACATACACTCTTACTTTTTATTCAATATATATTTACCAACATATCTGACTCACAGACAAATATTGGTCAAGTTAGGTTACAGCAAGTATAACTTAAAAGCTGATGTATGCAGAAAACTGAAGCAAGATGCAGTAATGCAAATTCTGTTGTTGCAGGTGCCTCTTCAAGTGGCAAATCCATTGGATAGTAAACTGCTGAATGGATTACATCTAGGGCTTGTGGGGGATCACCAATATCTTAATGCTGGACTTGCCATCAAGTTATGCTCCACATGGCTTCAATTTACTGGTCATCTGGAAGCCGATTCCATGGACCAAAATGTAAGTTCCTTGAAAGAATCTAATATGTCAACTGATTTATTAAGAAAATAGATCCAATTGCTTATGTTTGGATACAGAGTTCACTACCTCAGCAATTCATCAAGGGGCTAACGACAGCAGCACTACAAGGAAGGGCCCAGATCATTCCAGACCCGTCGTTTGATATTGAAAGTCCAGGAGATCTGGTGTTTTATTTGGATGGAGCCCATAGTCCTGAAAGCATGGAAGTTTGTGCAAACTGGTTTTCTCTTGCCGTCAAAGAAGACGACAGACAACTGAGCTGCTCAAGTAACCAGGAACATGTTAATTCCAGAACTTCAAGCGAAGTTGTACCCCTCAACCCTGGCAAAACCTCTGGCAAGGACTCTGCACAGGTTAGAAACAACAGTTATTATGCATTTATTTGCTGCATATTAGTTGAAAAATACTTTCTGAATTATAGTTTAGTTCTTCCAGCAACTCCCAAAGAACTTCATAGGAAGTATAAAGATTTCATTACATGAAATGCATGTATAACTCTGATATTTACTTATATCTTGTGGTATATATAAGAACGAAGAGTTCACTCAAGCACGGACAATTGCTTGCAGTTCTATTGAACTAATTAACGATCGTTATTATCTTCGTATATTCACACACGTACACCATGTGCCATCACTTATCTAAAGTTATTTTCCTATGCAGTTGCACCACCATTTTTCCTGTTATATAAACATGCTTGAATCTGCTTGTCTTGCAATTGTTGGAGGATTTATTTCCTATTAGTTAGTTTTTCTACTTGGGCTTGAATGCCAAACAAACTACATCAAAACATAGACTTGATATGTAATCAAAAGATGACTTATTGCATCAAAAGGAACACAAAACAGAAACAGAGTTAGAAGTGTAAAAAACAAACAATAATTATAATTTTTTTAAGTACAAGTTTGACATTCATAGTTGAAGGAAAACAACTAATAGAGATTAGATGTACTTTTTATGATAACATCTCCTAATATTGAGGATTCATTGAACTTTCTTTGAACTTCCCTGAAAATGCAGATATTATTGTTCAATTGCATGTCAGTGAGGGATCCACAGGTGCTCCTTCCTCGGTTGGTGAAAACATGTGGTGGTCATGGTAATTATCTCTGTCATCAATCATGCCATCTTGGGACTAGTCTTTATTATGGCTTTTGCTATATTATGAAAATTTTACTGGCCCTGGAAGTGATAACATATTGATATAACCGTTTCAGGTATCAACTTCAATAAGGCGCTATTTGTACCAAACATGTCACTTTACACCAAAGTAGGATCTAGCACATCCTTGCCCCCAAGTGATCCAGTAGTCGACCTGTCATGGCAGCTGACTCTCCAAAGAGTATGGGAGAACATCATATGCAGCGAAAGAGGTATTGTTTAATTTCCCACCAGTTGATGTGTGTTTTAAGTTTGTATGTTGGTTTTGGTAACTTGGCTATATGATGATTCTTACTTGTTAGGGTATAACAATAATGGTGGTGAGCCAGTTTCAGTTGAGAGCAAAGAACATGCTGAAACAATTGTTAAGAGTTGTGAAAACAGTGTGGTGTTCTCGTCCCTTCCATTGGCTATTAAGTGGTTGAGAGACGCTGCTAAACACAATAGATCTGTTCGACTGCAGGTAATGATATCTTAATTGAGTTGTCTTGTTTTGTTTCTGAGGATGTTGAAATACGTGTTTGTTTGTATGTATGACAGGTTCTTGTAACGGGTTCGTTACATATGGTGGGGGATGTCATTAAATTACTGAAGAAATAACAAACATATATGCTGCTGTTAACTGAAGAAGTATTCAACATGGAACTACAAGAATACAAACACATTCACTCTGCCTTTTTTTGTTGTTGTTCAGTATTAATCATTTGCAAACTTTTGTTTTCATCATATTTTTGTCATAGAATATTTTTGGACATCAGCTTCATTAAACCAGTTATGCAAATTTCCTGGCGGTTCAATTAGGCTGCATTTGGGTACTAAATGCTCCGTCTAAGTCAAGGAACTTACGCCCAAGAGTCGTGGTAAAATGATCATCGAGACGCATGAAACAGGACGAACAAAACTCGGGTACTAGGATCAAATTGGTCTTTTACTGTTTTATCACTCTTTCTTTTCTACCTTTTTAACTGTTTTTTTTTTCTTTTATAAAATTTTTCATTTCAATATTTACCATTTTGGACTTTCATACATTAATAATTCAAATTTGAACTTCCATACATTAATGACGACATAGCAGAAAAAACAGATATTCAACCATGATAATTAAGAAAAATGATGCTGAAATTGATGATCATTGGAGTTTGAAGACGATTTAACTCTTAAGAATTTTACAAATCCCCATGAACTTAATAGGTTGATATATATATAATTATATATATATTTTTAAATAATTTATATAAGTTACCATCTTAATCCATGGATCTATTACTAAGTCTAAAGCCATCATTTAACATCTTCATTAAATTGACAGAAAATCTCTAAAGTATGGCTCTCATGGCCTTGAGAGGGGGAAATCAATTTTAAAGTTGGCACTAGACCATAGACTTAGATCACAGAGTTATGAATTAAAATAATATATCAATGTAAATCTGAAAAGATACATAGAACAAGTATGTCTTAACACAAAAATCTTAATTTAACCTATGATTTAGGCTGATTGAAAGATCAAAATAAATAGTGGAAACTTAGATAAAGGAGAGAAAGGCTAAAAAATTGCATGCCTAAACAAGGAAAGCAATGTTCCTTAAAGGGAAGTAAAAGATAAAAGACAAATAACTAGAAAAGAAAACAAACAACCTTTTTAAAAACAAATAGTAACATTCTCTGTTAAAACGTAAATAATGCGTGCTGTTAAAACGTAAATAATGCGTGGAATAACAGTTGTTGTCGGCCATGATTCAACAGTGAAAGATTATGTTTTTTCTTTTGGTATTTATAATCAGGTAATATTTGATTTGAGTAAATAACATATGTTATTATAAGGTGTCATTGGTTGAGACTACTGGGGGCTAAGGAATAAAAATGTAGTTTACTATGTTATAATTAATAACCAAACCCATTAATTTGTATACTCTACCATATTGGTGGGAATGGGAATTCTATTCCCACTTGGTCCATCTCTTAACATGGAATACAACACATTTTATATCTTATAGGTAGGATGAAATATATTTGTAACTTGAAGAAATATATTTGTAGTAAAATGTTATGTGAAATGATGTTTCAATTACTTACGTTAGTTTAACCAAATAGCATCAATGCGATGCTAATTACTATTCTCTTTCTTTTCATTGATTATACATATCTAACCAGTTCAACTGTATATCCCACTCGAAGCTAGGATATGAAAGGTGCGAAATATATCTAATATAACATAAATAGTATTAGTATCCCCTTCATCCAATGGGACGTCTCAAAATAAATGCAATGTTTCCTTATTTGGCAATTATTTGACATTGGAACCATTAACAACATTAAAGAGAGACCGATTTCAGTAGAGCCACAACAAACACTTCCATTGAACTACATC
>LUCG01195574.1:0-12888 GCA_001633085.1 Carthamus tinctorius | reverse complement strand
GTGTGTGTGTGTGTTTGGATGAATGTAACCATCATGGATTTGTGATATATACACACATATATGTATGTGTTGTGCTGATTTTATTGGTAAAAATGGTTTATTTTTAGTGTGTTTGTGTGAAATGTGTTCTTAGTTGCCGGAGAAGATGAAAGAAGGTCGTCGGAAAAGATGGCCGGAGATTCGTCGGAGGCTCGTCGGAGAAGATGACCTTAAGGACCAAAAGTGTAGTTTACTATATATTAGAGTTAATTATCTATTTGGTCCCTGAATTTTGGTATATTTTACAAATATAAGAAAAACAAAAGGAAATTACAAAAGTGGGGACAAAACAAATTCGGACGAAAATACCCCTGGCACTAACGAAGGTTTTTAACGGAGTTAGTGGTCAGGTCCCACTTTCAAAACAAAATCCAAACCGCATGGACCATTTTTTGAATTATGAAAGTTTAGGTACCACTTTCAAAAAAATCAATAAACCACAGGGACCAAAAGTGTAGTTTACTCTTAGTTTAAACACAAAATTTATTACTAATGACCTCAACCAATTTATTCAAATTTGTTACAGTGTATATTTATTAATTATAATTTTTTTTAAATTTACATGAATAACATAAATAGATCTTTAGGCCGTTTGTTATAATCTAACTGTTAAATAACACATAATTAACTTGTTTCTCTCACTATTTTTTGTTTATGTATGTGGAAATATAAGTTGTTTTAAAGAAGTTTATGCCTTTTTATATAGCAACAAAATGACAAATAAACCCTCTTTCCCTCTCTATATATAGAGACAACTCCATTGCCATTTTCCATTCAACCATGAGTACTCATCAATTCAAAACCGAAGGCCTACAAACCAAGAACAATGATCATAGCGATACCCAAAAACGTGCTTCAATTTCTCTTTTTAGTTGTTTTCTCGATATGTTCTCCCTTTTCTTCTCCCGACTCAATAATGACACTGATTATCACCTGCTCATGATACCAGAAGACACACATGTTACTGAAAAGGATGACATCTCTTCTAATATCATAGCACAAAAGCATTTCCAACAACTTCATCAGATAAGAAGGCAATGATCAGCCAACTCTCATCAAAGTTTGCGACATACATCCATCATTTCTTGCTCCACAAGTTTTTTGTTCTGATTAACTTGCAGAGTAATTTGAATTTATGAGGTCCAAGGTTGAGCTTGACTATTGCTTAATGGTAAGATTGATGAAGTAGAAGTGTTAGCTTGAATATTATATTATTTTCATTGTCTAATGAATTTCTCTTAAAACGGTAATAAGTCAAACACCGGGTCTTATGTAACAAATGAAAGAGTTTGACTTTAAGCATCATGTTTTTATGGATGTAGAAAAATGAATTGCGAATACCTATTATATTATATGGAAGGATGGAAACTTGGACCTTTCTTACGAAAATAATCGAGTATTTATTTATGTTTCTCCGTGATCGTCTCTTTCACTCTTCAATATTAACAACGTCTATATAATTATCATTTTAATCATTTTCAACGTCAATATTAAAACATTGAACTTGTTTAAATGGTTATCTGTCACCAAATGAGTAAATATAGGCAAATAAAAAGATTTGAAATTATATTATACTAACTAAAAAACTTTGGTTACACCAAATAGAAAGTAAGTCTTAATACAAAATTTATCAACATTTTGATATATTTTGTGCCATTTTGTTAATATTAACTTTTATTGCATCAGAGAAAGTTAATATGGTTTTTTTATTTTATGACATGTAGATCCACTTTTCACCATCAATATGACTATGACAATGGTGGGGAATTATATTCAGTAATGGGTGGACAAAGAGGAGAATGTAGGTGGGCACAAAAACAAGTGATATATAAAAGCAGATTCACAAACATATAGTATAGTGGAGTTTGCATGAGGGTACAAAAGGAAAAAGTAAGATATCTTGATTGAATAACTCTTTTTATCTCTTATCTTCTTTTAAGGAAAAGCTTAAAGTTTAATAACTATAATAAAACAAGATAGATAGGGGATTTTTACACATCATCTCACACAGGAGGAACATTGATGTACGTGTTTAAAAAAAAAAGTCGTTATCTCTTTCATGTTTTTTTAATAGCTCTTTCAATCAAAATTCGACATGTAAGGGAATAAGGGATGATTCTGTAAATGTAGGGGTGCATATATAAGTTAAATGACAGTAATAGAGAGAAAAGATGACACGTCAATGTCTTATTCAAAAGACAAAAGAAATAAGAAAGAGATAAGAGGAGATCTTTTTATACATGTTGTAAAACATATTTAATTATACAATACAAGATGACATACGTTGTTTCTAGTTCGTGTATACATCTTAAAGAACCCTAAGCCACATGATCTTATTCTACTTTGTGTATCAGTTACTTGACATAGATAAAATAAACGCGTGCCTTTTGTTATTTATGAGGTCATTGGACTCTCCAATATTTTAAATAAATTATCGGAATATTTCATTTGAAAGCACTACTTAATTATAAATATTTGCTCATATAAATTGAAGGACCAACGTATTTTATAAGCATACATCAAGAATAAAACAAGTTTCATACATAAAATACGCGTAAAAACAAATCTTTCATCCTTAATACTTGTATAGTAATTGGATTGAATTAGATTGATTTGGATTCATTGGATTTTGTATTGTCATCCAACAACAGATGAATCCAATTTAGATACTGAAATCTTGGGTCTAATTTGATCCAAAATCGGTCCGGAATTACATTTATTGGATATGGTAGATTTTCTACACACCCTTGCAATAACATACAAATGGAGAACACGGATAAGAACAATATACAATGATGATCTCACATACACTTGACATATACATATATATATATATATAGGCAAAATTTGCAGCATGGCATGGGGAAAATGGTACATATAAGTCATGCTTCACTAGCGATTAAGTAGAGCTGTTGTCCGTCTGAAATCATATCCACATCAAGAATTTTACCTGCATCTTCTGTTATGATACAACAAGTGGGAGGAAGGGCCAACTTCAAATGATCTGCTGCTGATTTCATAAGCTCATCAATGGTGCCTGGTATCCATAAGACAACTCCAATCTTATTTTGATCCTTTGGCTCCCATGGCTGAAATGGGTATATGGTACATTTCTTTCGTATCGTTTTATCTGTCACTGAACGCCATTAGGTTCATTGTTAGCTACCTTAGCTTGTAGTCCAAAGGAAGCAAAACTTGAAGTTCTATAGCATGATTCATACAAGGAAAAACTTAAAAGGTTCTCGATAGAAAGTGATTTTCAAGCATTATCATTCAACCATTTTGGGGTTTCTTTAGCATGTTAAATGTGTGATTTTGAACAGGGCTTCCAAAATTTTGGGGACTAATTTTACTTTGTTTAGGACATTTGATTGACAAATGTGAAACTAAAACCCACTTAGTGTCTTACTATTTTCTATCAGATGACAAAAATAATAGGCCACATCATTGCCTCTGCATTTTTTGTGCATGTGTGTATATATAGGGTCAAGTTCAAGGGAAAACCTCAAAAGAACGGAAAAACAGAGGAACACCCTCATAGTCCTTCATTTGGACCATATGCACTTGCACCTAGAAGTAATTTGTAATATGCACAAGTGCATAATGCACACAACCAAAAAACAACTTAATTTACTTCTATGTACAGGTGAATATGGTCCAGATGAAGGGCTACTAGGGTGTTCCTCAGTTTTCCCTTAAACCTCCCTCTATATATATTCCTTTATTATCTCATTTTGCATTGTAATCAAAAGCCGTAAGTGTAACAGGGCCTCCAAAAGATTGGAACGATCTTGATTGGGGTTGGCATAAGCAAGAGTTGAACCATTTCTCCTCAATATATGTTGGAACCTCCATTCTCTCGTCAATGCTCTTTTGGAGGATAATAAATATGAGGTTTCACGTATTCTTGCATGGTATCAGAGCCAAGGTCTGTTACTCCAAAGAGTAGACACTCTGGGGCAATTTGCCCCGTCTAGCCCCTCCCGACACCCTGCAACAATATGTGCGCGCCTAGCCTTCGTTGAAGAGGGCGTGTTACAGTGTTAAGAGTCCATTGGGACAATTTCTCCTTAATATATGTTGGAACCTCCCTTTTTAGGGCTCTTTTAGAGAGTAATCTAATGGGGTTCTACATATTTCTAAGAGGTCTTGATACCTGTTGGTCCCTGAGAGCATGAAGGGAATTCTGACATCTGAAATGATTTGGCTTCTTCCAATAGTTTTATCAGTATCTTGTTTCCAGATAATTTGGCTTCATCAAGTGGTGTGTTACCCCATCTGCACATTAAGAGCATAAATGTTGTTGGGGTATGTTTGGCAAACTAGCTGAAAAGCAAGATGATAATGTAAAATTACTTAAAATGACATGTTAAACAATTAACTGGAAAGATATAATCACAAAGTTGTACCTGTCCTTTGACAGAACACTGGCCCCAGCTTCAAC
Source organism: Carthamus tinctorius (assembly GCA_001633085.1). Taxonomy (NCBI): domain Eukaryota; kingdom Viridiplantae; phylum Streptophyta; class Magnoliopsida; order Asterales; family Asteraceae; genus Carthamus; species Carthamus tinctorius. The sequence goes on along the minus strand of LUCG01195574.1, from coordinate 8,405 downwards.
TAGCAACTTTGCTATTATATAAGATCCTTGCGAGGTGGCGACATGAAGTGGAGTTCGGAAGTCGTAGTCTTTTGAGTTTGGATCGATGCCATTTGACAGGATCCGTCTGATAAAATCTATGTCCCCTCTTGCCACAGATGAACACAAGAAACTACCTGCATCATCTATCTTCAATGATCCCCCTTCTTTGACTAGTAACGAAGCAATGGTATCATGTCCGTTCTTGATGGCTTCTAGTAACGGCGAGTTGCCAAAGTTATCTTTCAAGATGAAATGAATTTGATTAGTTCAAAATGACCAGAAAAGTTGAAGCGCCAGAATCTAAGTTCAAAGGGGAAGAAGAAAGTTTACCTGAAATGTTAACTTCTGCGCCTTCTTGAATAAGGAAAAGAGTGACATCTTTGTGTCCTTTTGATGCAGCAAGATGCTGTTCACGCCAAGAACTTGTTAGCAACCATCTTTTTGGTCTCTTTTCTAATATATACACACTTTAAGACTTATCGAAGCTGTGACATAAAATTTACACTTAATCAAAGAACAAATACAAGGGCTCTTTTGGAGAGTAAATATGGGGGTTCTACATGTTCTCACAATTGTGAAGCAAGTCTAGGTCAAAACTTAGCAAGTTTTTGTGCCATTGGTCGCGTTTGTTTTTTAAGAGGTAATGAAGTTTGAAGTCTGGATTCTGATTTTTAAGAGGTAGTGTTGAAGTCCAAAATCTGAATCAATAAGACTTCTTTTAAACTGAGAAACGTCTAAATATGTATAATTTTCTATTTTATTTCTCAAAATTTCAATTTTAAATACGTCAATCTAAGTGAGTATCGATGATCAAAGGACGGAACAAAAGAAAAAAAAAAGAATGCCGGAAGATTTGCGAGGCTGTGGAGTTTTAACCGTATCTCACACACCGAAGCCCCGATTTAAGAGATTCAAGATGTTTTGGAAAGCCAACACACAGATCTACAATCTTCCTCTTTTGCGCTTTTGCAAATTTGAGGTGCATCTGGGCCAAAACCGACGTTGAAATCGAAAGAATGGTGCTGGACAGAATTAAGAGGTAATTAAGTGGCTAGGTTATAATCTATCAGCAGACATTAAGGGTTAAGAGACTCTGAAAAAGAACAACGGTCTAAATGGTCTTACGTCCGGCCGAATAAGACATAAGTGGCAAATACGAGCTGAAAACCAAAAAACAAATAAAGGCCTAACTCTTTTGTTTTAGATGAAAAAACATACCAATGGTGATCTTCCATCGTAATCTTGCTTGTTTGGATCAGCTCCAGCTCGAATTAAGCTTTTTAGCTGAATTAAATCTCCATTATAGGCTGAACTATTGACCCTCAGTGCAAGTTCCGCCTCTTGCATTCCAATATGAGCTGTGATATCCGTCACCAAATGCTTCATGCGGTCGTCATTTCCTTTACCCTGTCAGCACATGTTAAGTTTAGATGGTTCATGCAAGCACTCAAGATAACCAAAAAGTAACAATGGAGATTTTAATTTAAAATGTCCCACAGAAAATACAATATAATATAAAAACAGTGATTAAGTATAGTACATTAAGTTGTCACCTCTAGTAGATTGTTCAGAATCTTTCTTCCATCTTGAAAATATATCTCGAGGATATTAGAGAAAGATTGTCTATCAAGCCGCAAAAGTCGACAAAGGTCATTAACTCGAACTGTGTATGGTTGGGGAATGTTGCATAGAATGGAAACATCTCCAAAAGAGTCGTGAGGTTTTAGGATTGATATTGTTTCTACGGATCCATCTTCGCGTATACCAACCTCTTCCTGTACCAAATTTGATTCATCAATATTAATCAAGGTCATATATTCAAAAAGAATTTATCAGGAGGTCATTTTACCAAAGGACCCTTAAATTTCTGAAAGTTTGTATAGATATAAATTGTTTCTGATAGGAAGTTGCTGCATGGTGATATTAATCTTTATGCTAAATGGAGAATCAAATGACCATTTGACATCAAAGTAATGTGGATGTCTACAAGGGTTAACTTCACATAACAGACCAAAACCAATGACTTAATGAAGCAGACAAAGACTTGAAGTCGATAAAACAAGAACATCATATTGTAGGAAGTTATACCAGCTTGCCATGACATATGAAATAAAGTTGATCAACCACAATCCCTTGTTCCATTATTACTTCCCCTGGAAGAAAAAACTCTTCGTGCACTCTAGTTACCTGCAAGCGGACTGCTCATTAAGATGCATATGTTATCAACATATACCAAACAAAATAAATGGACTTCATAAACAATTTTTGAGCTACATAACTTTTTCTATTTGGTGCTTTAACCATCAAACTGCACTCGATTAGGTAATTTTACAGCATACATAAATCCCATTTGCAAGCAGTGAGAGAACACAAATTGCAATATACCAAAGAAGAAGAGACTAATGTGACAGTTCTCATGCTTATAGAGATTGGAAAAAGCAGCTCATTTCAGATGTTGCCAAGGTATCCAACAGTTTCCTATTTTCCAGAATGACCTCAAAAAATGACTTACAATGTGATTGATGAATTCCGAAGAGCACCCCGTGAAGAGAGAAACCTTTTCAATGTATGATTTATAAAGAGTTTCAGATATCTGCAAGAAGTGACGGCATTGTTTAGTATTACACAGCCCTCAAAAATAACATAACAAAATAGAGCTTCTATTGTAAATCATATAACTCTACTATCTACAAGTTATTATAGGGTTTCTATTGCATTCTCTATTGCAAATCATCTATTCATATTCAGACAGGCCAAAATGCATTTGCTAGTAGCTGCATATAAGTTGTTATTGATCTATTAAAAATGGAAGATAGGATCTAACATATGATATTGCTGAAATGGGTCGGGTTCAAGGGAAAACCTCAAAAAAGTAAAAAACCGAAAATGGAACACCCTCGTAGCCCTTCAGCTGGACCATATACACTTGTGCATAGAAGTAATTTCTAATATGCACATGTGCATAATGCAAATGTGCATAAAAGCCAAAAAACAACTTAATACTTTTGTGCACAAGTGCATACGGTCCAGATGAAGGGCTACGAAGGTGTTTCTCAGGTTTCCATTTTTTTAAGTATTTCCCTTAAACCTCCCTCATGTTATACGTTGATCATGAAATATGTTCATACTAAAGCAATATGCTATGTGTTGACATATAAAATAGAAGAATGCTTTCTAGTATTGAGTTCTACTTTTAACGATGAAAAACATCTGTTGTAAGGGCTTATAAGATGTCAGGATCGGGCCTCTCTGGACTAGTTGGGGCCAAAGGTAATTTCATACCACAGTTATTTTTATTAAAAAGTAACAGTAAACAATGTGTGTGTTTGGCATTAGAAAAACAGCAATTATTTCGAACATGTCTTGAGTTAAGCAGATCTTTCCGTTTCTGTACCTGGGCACGTATAGAGCTTGGAAGGTCTTCAATGATAGCAGAATCAGTGTAGCTGCTGTCATACTGTAACCGTAAGTGACCTATTATTTCATTGCGTAGATCTCCCCCTAATTTATTTCTGTCCATATACTTAAGGAGATCCGTCATTTTATCCCTGTATCTTTCCGTCTTTGATCCTTTCACAATTAAAGCTGTCATGTTACCGATCAAATAAGCACCAAGAATCATGTCAAATGACACGTAAATCATTACAAATACCATCTCTCTCAAATTGACTGCATGAATGTCACCATAACCTGTAGAAGGATGTACAAATTCATTCAGCATTCACATTATATTATGACATCATTTGATGTTTAAAGTCTTGGATTAAACTAGAAAATTTTCGATATTTTATGCAAAAAGAGTTCCATTGAAATGAAGGAACTTACCCACTGTTGCCATGGTAGCAATTGCAAAATATAAGGATGTTACATAGCGGTTCCAAAGATCAATGTCCCTGAAGTTTGAATAGCTATAATCACCAAGTTTCAGGCTCCCAATCCATGTGTATCCTTCTTCTTTAGCGGGCAGAGTTGTAGCCAAATAATAAAAAATGCATGCTGCCGTATGCGTGCAGTATAGTTCGACAGCAATAAGTTTTATAATCCTTGAAAACAAATAATTGACCCGTATGTCCTTCTCCAACTCCGAGAAAAATTGTAAAACCTTTCGTGCCCGCACCAGCCTTATCAATAGAAGGTATCTCACTTCTTCTTTTCTCCCAGAAGCCTGATTAACACAGACAAAAGACCTGTTTGTTAATAGCTTAATGGGACTCACTACTTATTCGGTCAGCTATACATGACTATTTGGTAGTGGCTTAATGGTATAGAAAGTGACTTATTCAGTATGTTTATAGGGAGGAGCTTTATGCAGAAAGTCATGTTTATCCAAACCCACCACTCCTAATTAAAAAACATGGTTCTTCCAACTATGAAAACCCCTCCCAAACAAAACCTTCATAATCTCTATATATAGACAAATTAATCCATACAAACAGCTTTATCCATGCAGGACTTAATGGAAAACCAACCAAACACCCCCAAAGTCTCACTCATGATGGACAGCATAATCAAGAAAACTTGACTGAAAAACATCGTGTGGCTGTTCCATCCATGTAATGAACTTAACAATTTGAACATAAAAGCATTATCACTTTCTGCATTTTTATGGAGTTTGGAGTGATACCCTATAAATATTATCCCAAGGCATGCAGGCAAGTAAATCAAAGATGAAATGAGATTTCAAGTACCTGCAACAACAAAGGTGAATGAAAAGATTAAAGTTACAGATTGAAATGTGAAACAACAATAAGATTCAACATTCATTTTCAGCTTCCATTCTATATATAAGTATATGAGTGTATGATGTATTAATTAAAAAGAGAACCCACTTAGAACTCAAGTTAGTTGATGAAAATTTGATTTGGAGGATGAAAAACTGACCGAATAGCAATGAGGTTTCGGTTAAAAACCATCTTGTAAGTCAGACTGTCTCTGTACCCAACAAAGAATTGAAGGAAAACGTCGATGAAGAAGGCTGTCTGGCCAAAAATGTCTAATAAATAGAGGTGATTGGGCAATCCCCTGAAGAACCCAAATTCCATAGGTGTGAAGAAGGAAGAGTACACTGCCCATATTAATATGAACTTCACCCAAGTCCGGTACCATCTGCATCACAGAATTCTTATTGCATGTTATCCTTAGACAATATAAAGCAACAAAAATTTTGCATTTTGTTTATTTATTTATTTCAAGGCATGTTATATTCACGTAATCATGTTAATTACACCATATGTATAATTTTCACAAAGAAATGCCAAGCAAATGCACATATTTAGCACATTATAATACTAGGATGGTTCAAATAAGAACGTTAAATATCGTGATTCATTGAAAAATCCCCATTTCAAAGTGATGTGAACTAACATTATGGATTATTCATATGGGCACACTTATGTATTTTCAGACGGACTTTTTCAATGATTTACATACGAATCTTCCCTTCTTACCTTCTTATGATATTTAGCTTTCTTATTTGAACCTATCACGTTATATTACACATATTTCAGTTTCTATAAAGCATCACAGTGCTCCAACCCTGGCCTCAACTGCTTGTTAACCTTTCAAGATTTCCCTACATGGTAATTAAATCCTACTTAAACATCCTATTAAGTATCTACTGAAGTTCATAATCAAGTCCTATGTCTATTGGTTACTGTTAGCTATATTTAAATATGCATAATTGAGAGGACCAATTTTTTATTACCTCATAGTTTAGTATTGCTTTGTTATTTCCTTTTTCATTGTTTCTGTATCCTCTTTTGATTGATATATACATAAAATATCATTCTCCATCTCAATCTCTTCATTAATCACGATCTGATTCAATCAAGCTAATAATTACAAATATCCCAAATCTCAATTGGTCAACTATTTTGAAAATTGAGTACTTATGAATATGGCATTTGATGCAACAATTCCATTGGAAATCAAGTCCAATTGTTCAGCTATAAATGCACAACTCTTCCACAAATTTTACTTGGTTAAAAACATACGCAAACTTTAACAATTACACTGCGTTTTTATCAAAACGTCGTCAATATTCAACTTTTGCAATTTTGATATTGATGGCCGAAAAATTAGTCTTGGAAAAATATTGTTAAAAGCAATCAAGTTAGGGTCACACGTAAGAGGAAAAATTCCTGAAGGGGGTAAGGGGAATGAGACCTGTTTAGGGGGTAAAATTGATTAAATTATTTTAAATGAAAAGAATATCGAGTTTTTATTTTATTTTTAAAACCAATAAATAAAAGTAAAGTTTCAAAAACATATAAAGATGTAACAAATAACAACTCATGTGTAATCATACTTCATGACAAATTTAAAATTATAAAATTATTACAACAAAATAGAAACTAGTTGAAATATATATTAGGTATTATTAAGGTTAGTAACACCATTCCCAACAAGAACCCGCTTCAGGTATGAAAAACAATATCCATTCCGCCCCGTTAACCCTACATGTAAAATTAATATCACTAAGCTCCGCTCTTGCTTCTAAATTATGCTAATTTTTTTTATTGTCTAACTTCAAAAACTGAAATCTAATTTAAATATTTTAAAATCTTGTGATTAGAAAGTAAAAACTAATGGGATGCACATGGACAAGAGGTGAGGAAGAGTAGTGGAGGGCAACAAATTTTCATTTTAAAATGCCCGCTGACGTCACTTATACATGTTAATTATTTATCAAATATATAAATCAATTGCAAGTAAATGAAAGAAAAAAACAATTCTACAACTAAATCAAAACATTATTAAGAGTAAATCATAGATTTGGTCTCTATGGTTTTCAATTTTTATTGGATTTAGTCCCCAAAGTTTTTTTTTTATTTCAAGATAGCCTCCAGAGTTTGTATTTTCGTAATACATTGGTCCCTGTCACTAATAAATGTTAACTCTTGATTTTACAACAACACGTTCATGAGTGCAAGCGATAGCTCTTGGTTTCACTACTACGCCGGGTCTACCCCCCCCCCCTCAACCTACATCATTGATTTCTATCCCCCTTTATTCGCTTTTTCACTATTTCTTCGTTTCTTCTCCACATGTTTGAATCAGATGAGAACCCATAACCAGAAAACATATGCATGTTTAGTGATGTTCAGCCCTATTGACAGGTGCAATTTGATCCCTATTTCACTCTCAATTTGGTGATGCTTGTCTAACATGAGTTTGATTTTTTGATTGTGAGTTTTGGTGCTTAGATTTTCTTTTTGATTTTGAGATTTAGATTTGTCGTTGATTTTGAATGTTAGGTTTTGGTTTAATTTGATGTTAAGCTTTGGGTTTAGATTTGATTTTGTGTTTGTATTTGTTTTTTTATTTTGATTTTAATTTTGAGGTATGGATTTGGGTTTAATTTTAATTTTGATTTTGATTTTAAGGTTTAACTTTGTTTTTGATTTAAAGATGATTGACCGGTAAAGATAATACTAGTTTTTATTAAATTATTTAAATTAGAAAAGTATACAAAATTGAAAAGACCATATCACCATGTTGCCTCTCATTTAACGAATGTTTTTAATGGCCATTAGTGTGGCACTCAGTGGCAGGGACCAATGTGTTACGGCAGTATAAACTTTGGGGGCTATCTTGGAATAAATAAATTCTGGGAACCAAATCCAAGAAAAAATAGAAACCACAAGAACCAAATCCGTAATTTACTCTATTATTAATTAATTTTTAATGTTGATGATGATAAATAAATGATGCTGATTGCAATGATAATTAACGCTTTGTTTGTTAGCAGCTTAATGAGTTTAGTTTAGTGAGACTCAAAACTGATTCGATCAGCTATACACGACTGATTGGTAGTGGCTTAATGATATAGGAAGTGGCTTATTTAATAAGGTTTTAATGGAGACCTTTATGCAAAAAGCCATGTTTTTCTATGTCACTCTCAATTAAAAAAACAAGTTCCTTCCATTTATGAAAAAACTCTCCTAAATAAAAAAACTTTTCAATCTAACAACTTTATTCATACAAGACTTGATAAAAAACCAACCAAACAACCCCTAACTTTTTTCTCTAGAAAATTTCCTACACCTAAGGTGTTCGTGTCATCTTTGTAGGCACAAAACAGAAAAATAAAGGATAAGTAAAGAAAAAAGTTAATCCGACTCAACTAAGGATAAAAAAATTCTATATCTAAGTTGTTCATGTCATCTTTGTATGTGTGACTCAGATTATTTGACCAATTTGTTACAAATATTATCCAGTTAAAATATGTATATTAAATTCCAGAACACAATCAACATCGAACCAGCGAGTAGGTGTGGATCTAACCATGTTCTTTATGCTGTATATAGACACATGCTGATTACTTAGGGGGCGTTTGGTTCGCTGGAATCCTTGGGAATCTGGGGGAATTGGAATCCAATTCC
>LUCG01195465.1:0-11832 GCA_001633085.1 Carthamus tinctorius | reverse complement strand
TGTCCTGTCCCGTCCAGTCCCGTCCTACTCTCTTGTCCTGTCCAGTCCTGTCCAGTTCTGTCCCGTCCAGTCCTGTCCAGTTCTGTCCCGTCCAGTCCTGTCCACTCTTGTCTTTGTACCAAACGCTACCTTATGCACTAGTGCATACAAGTAAATTAAGTTGTTTTTTGGTTTTTATGAATAAGTACATGTTACAAATTACTAGTATGCATAAGCACATACCGTGTAGATGAAGGGCTACCAAGGTCCTTGGTTTAGAGGTTTTTCTTTAGACATGACCTGATATGTATAAAATCTTTCAGTTGTTACATTCTAATAGAATATACTAGGTAGGTTTGTTAGTTAGCCTAGAGTAATCACATTAATCTGAATCTTGTGTAATCAAGGTGGAAACCTCATTTTAATTGAACATCTTTGTCAAAATCAAGCTTTCGACATGGTTAATTCTATACCCCTAAGACAGATGCAACGAGTTTCACAATAGTTTGACACCATTGTTCATAAATCGACTTACTAATCAGTAATAAGCACTAAATGCATAAAAATAATGGTGTAATGGAGCATAGAACCCTACATATGTGCCAATAAATTTGAATGTGGCCCTCAGACATGTAGCTCTGTTGACAAAAGGACGAAGCAACTTTACTCAAATATACCTAATGTGACATATATACTGGACTTAAACATTAGCCAATAACCAAAATGTATGTTACATAAGACCTTATAAACTATATTTGGTTGGATTTTTCATAAGGTTGATTTCTCTTTTTTTTTGCAACTAGTTGTGCTACAACATTCCTTGTTGTAGCTAATTCCTCACCTTTTCCATATTAATTAAATAGTTTTCTACTAGACCGTTTACCATTAGACCGGTTACCGGTTAAAGAACACGCCAAAGGAAAACCAAAATTTTTGGAAAGGAAAATTTGGGTCTTTCTTGGACTTGTTCTTTAATAGGTATAATATAAGTGTACTTGCTCATGGTAAAACTTCATATGGATTAGATATATTTCTACCTTCAACAAATGGCCCGACAATCAATGTGTGTCAAAGTTGAAGTCGAACTATATGGTTGTCAAATAAGTGAAATGGTTTTAGCGTAGACATTTTCCTTCATCGCTAGCTGGGTTCTTTCCATAAACAATCTCTCTATCACTTAAGATAGAGGAATAATTTGCATACATCTTACCCCCTCAGTCTATACCCCTTGCCCAAGGTGGGATATTCTGAGTTTATCTAATTCGTTTTTTCGTAGACATTTTCCTTCAACTATTGTTTTAACTTGCTAACAAATTGCAGATATTTTTTATCAACATTGCTCAAGATGCTACTTTTGTGAGGCACCCACTTCTATGTCCAACTTTGCAATACAACATCTAAGAAATTCTAAATCTTCATATTTATTTGGGATAACAAAAAAATGGGGATGTCAATACGGCACCGTGGCAGTCACAGTCCGATGCCTGGGATCCGTAAGTCTTGTTTGTACATTGATGAAGCCAACATCCTTCACGGCTTTTTCCAAATCGAGCAAATAGTATTCATCCAGAAAAGGCTCGGTGCTCTTCATTAAGGTAAACAGAACAGGCGACAACCCCTGTAACATTATCAAATGCATAATCAACTAAACAAATCTTTATCGATTTTAAGGTTGATGCAAATAATGAGAATACTTTTTAGCAACATTAACATACCCTCCCCAACAGAGGGAAAGGGAAGATAGGACAGAAAATAAATGATATATTTAACCCGGAAATGTGGGAAGAAAGGGAAGGAAAGAAACTTTGAAAAATTGGTATGACAAGATACCCTCGTATAAAAATAAAAAGGAAGTGGAGAAAAACAAATATAAAGGGTATATCTATAAAAGTAACATCTTTCCTTTCTTTTATATCCGCTTTACGCTTTAAGTATATGAAACTTTTTTCCTTCTCATTCTTTTCTCTCTTCCCTTTCTTTCCAAGAACACAAATAAAAAACCTATTTCCTTTCCTTTCTATTCTTTTCCTTCTCTTTTTCTTTCTTCCCAAATTCAAGAACACATTTACTCTGATACCATATGAAAATATGTGAAACCCCATTATATTACTCTCTAAATGAGCCCTTAAGGAGAGAATGGAGGTTCCAACATATATTGAAGTAGAAAGTTCTAATTCTAACGGATATGGGACTCTAAAAATGTATTGCTATTACATAAAAAGTTTAACCCAAATAAAGCATCAAAAGCATTGTACCTGAAGTTTCTTGGACTTTGGCTGCAGAAGCAAATGTTATGATGTTAGACTTTGATGGCATGATGGTATGTTAGAACACAAAGATACATAGGAGACGGGAATTACCGAGTTATCAGTTGCAACAAAAGTTCCTCCAGGACGAAGCAGCCGAAATGCTTCCTTTACCAAATTTACTGTAGCGGTTGCTGGGCATTCATGAAACTGCATCGGGTCGCAGATCAGAGATATATCGTATGAAAGTCATGGAAAATAATCTGGGCCTCATGACAATACATTTTACTAATTCATTAAGCTATGGGTAACAGCGTAACGCAATACATATAATTGAAATGCTATCAGTTGGGGCTACACTTGTTTGCCGTAGAGGCCTAAAATTTGCATCGTTTGTGCAAAAGGATTTGTAACCCGGCAACCCCCGATCATCATATGTGGCCTATGCGTATTGATTTAATCAATAACATTGTAAAGTTTATTAGTTATATTATATGGTCAAAATACAAGGATGTAACTGTAAATAATAACTTGATAGAGAGTAAAATATGTAAAATAAATAACTGCAGATTGGGTACTTTCTCCACCTATTTAAAGGAGTATAAGTGATCTTTATCATTAACCGTAAGAAAAGAATTCAGAAGAACACTTCTCCCTGAAACATCTTCCTACACTACATAAGGAGATGTTTCAGAAAAAAGCGTCTCTGCATTCATTTCTTACGGATAAGATAGAGATAACTAGCACTCCTTTAAATAGATGAAGAAAGGACCCAATCTGCACTTATTTATTTTACATATTCTACCTTCTATCAAGGTATTATCTACAGTTACATCCATATACTTCGACCGTATAATATGACTAAGAGACAGCCTCTCAATCGTTGAGAGGTAAATCTTGTTTGGCAAAAAAAAAAAGAACTCTCTTAATGGTTCTAAAACCCTCTGAATGATTTTGTATCTTAGGCCTCCCTTAACCATTAAGCACCCTGATTTCATCCTCAACAATTACCAAACAACCATATTTCATTTTGGACTACATCATAAGAGCCTCTTAATTATTCTGACCACTTAATCATCCAACATCAAACCATTCATCAACTGCCAAAGAGCCCCTAATAACTTTACTATGTTATTTATTAAATCAAATCACATCAAACATGGCACGTAGGCCACATTTATCTTTGTCTAGTTCATATGTAGGGAGTGCTTAAAGTAGTTGGGGAAAGGTCTCGGATCCCACAGTTAAAAGAAAACAAGCAAGGTTTCACCTATCTCATTTCTTTGGTCATCATGCACAAATTTCTAAAGTTACATGATCTATGACGAGGATGGTGCCGTTCATAGATTTCCCAGATTTCATAGACATATCAGATTGTCACTTCACATGATCTTTGGTGAATTATTTTGCTGCCCAATTTTTATAACCATGCTGAATACCTAACAACTGTCACTTCACATTTGTGTCACAGGAAATATGACGTGCATTGTTCCCTCTGGTTAACTCGTTAACAATCAACCCTTAGGGGTAAAGCTCAACTGGCTAGGCCTTGGGTTTTCTCCCCATTAGTCACTCGCTCGAATCCCCTCAGAGCCACTTGAGGTTTTCTAGGCTGCTAACTTCAGGGACTCATGGGATTAGTTTTAAAAAACGCACAAGCCGTCCCAGATACCCATAGTTAAGAGAAAAAAAAAGGACCTTGTCAACAAACAAGACATACCACATAGGCAATTGAAACAATGTCGAATGATTGTGAATCCAAGCCTGTGCATTCACCATTTGCATGTACCCACTGGAATGTAGTGGAACTTTGAGGATTTCTCTTTTCCTTGTATTTAGCAACCGCCAAAAAGTATGGTGATAGATCCAGACCCTGTTGCACAACATGAAAAAAAAGACCATTGTAATGTTCACATTCATAGTAGACATCTAACATACTGCAAAAAGTAGCCAAACCCTATGGATTTACTACCATATGAAATACTTCCTTCATGCCATAACCAATGACACTAATAAGTAATGATGACAAGGGACAAAACTGGTAATTATGGCTTACAATTTTGCCCAAGAAAAACAAAATCTTGCAATATCTGAAGAGACATCCTTAAGTAGAAATTCTTGCAATTTAACCCGAAGGGTAGTGGGTACGGTTCTTGACATTGGTTCAAGAGGTCCTGGGTTTGAATCCAACAAATAATATCAATTCCTTAGTTTGTTAGGTCCATAGAAAAGGGGCTTTGCATGGACCATGTAGACTTAGTAGGGTCAAAAAATTTAGAAGCTACGGTTATTGAAAAGGAACATAAATGAATGAAGTGTTGCAAATTGTTGTGATGGAGGAAGTAGAAACATGTACTTACAGTCAGTTTAGCACAAGGGAACTTATCAGCAAGAAATCTTGTGCTGACACCTACAGAACATCCAACATCAAGAATGTCTTTGATTTTCAAGTTCCCTGAAAATTGCTGATGATGTTGCTCAATAGCATTAAGCCAATTTCCACGAACTATTTCATTTGCTTCATCAATTGAAGAAGCATCAGGTATAGCCCATCTCACCATTGACATAGTTGCAGCCTCAACTTCTGCAGCAGCCTAGAAGACTCAAGGTTATTAAGGATTAAGATTTTTCAGAAATATACTTGGTAACTTAGTTCGGTTCTTGATATACAATTCTTCTTGCTATACAACGGTATCAATGAATTCCTACAACCCTTCAGGTGTGTTTGGTACGCGGATAGAACCGAACTGGACTGGACTGGTGAGAGTGAGGTAGGCGGGTGAAAGAATTGTGTGAGGTCTTAAGCTTTTAATCTAGATGGGTAGTTTAGTAACTTACTTATCTTTCCCTATCTCCTTGATTTTTGTTCTGCCAATTTTTATGGGAGAAAAACACTGCCTTTTTTTTTTCCCATTTAGTCATGTCCTATCCTATCCTGGTATAATTTTAACACCAAACATGGGACAACAAGTTTTTGTTCTTTCCTGTTCCGGTGCTCCATTTGTCCAAGTCTAATTGTGCTTTCAAATCTATTTCAAGGCATCAGTGTACCACTCAAAAGATCAACCTAATGCAGCAGTAAATCTATCTACAATTTCGTAGATGTTTAAACTTAAAGCATGAAACAAATAACAATTACTTAGTAGCTTGCACACCTAACGGGATGCCCAAGAGACAAAACATACAGTCTCAATGTATTGAAACTAGAACTAAGATGTGAATCTATCCTCTAGATAATACTACAAGAGAATATGCAGACAATCTCTTTTTCCAAGTTTAAAAAGAAATCATATGTTCTATAAGCAGATGAATCATATGGAAGAACTTTTACCAGCCAAGAAAGGTTGCCTTCATCATATGCATGGAAGGGACTGAGATAATCTGTTTCAAAATAGAAACCACTAATATATCACGCTCCGGTTGACATAGGAGTAACATATAGTAAGCTAAACCTAACTCAATATTCCCTGAAATAGTAAGTTTGGGTTGTTGAAATAGCAATGGTGATCATAANAAACGCCCCCTTAAGGTCTCGTTTGGTTGGCGGGATTAGTTTGGATTTGGAGGGATCTGGAATAAATTTCATTTCAATCCCATGTTTACTTTGAAGGATTCTGTGGATTTGAAATCCCGAGAATTTAGTGAAATCCTACAAACAAAGGATTAGGAAATCCCATGGGGTTGGTGGTTATTTCATGGGATTTCACAAGATTTATATGTAATAATGGTTTAAAATATGGTAAAACATTTGTTTTGTAACACTTAGATAATAAAGAGGTAATTTAATTATTTATAAATTGTTTTATAAATAACGCAACTCAATTCCATTCCAAATCCTACAAACCAAACACACCAAAGATTCCATCAAACCAAATGCCTCCTAAGAGTACTTGTGGAGTTGTAAGCTTTTCCACATACATAACACACAAGAAAGGTGTATATAGAAGAAGCAAAGTTCATCTCGCATCAGTTACGAATCAGATAAAGAAAGATAGAACAATAAATCTTTGAGAAAAAAAAATGAGTCATAAATCAATTGCATATAGGCTTGATGGCGATTCAAAGGTCCTTCGGGCTCTTCTGTAAGGCATCTCCAACCCTACGGTAAAAACAACATTTTTCCAGTTTCGAAGATCCAAACAACAGGTAAAAGAAAGGGCATTTTGCAGGAAATGGATAAGAAACTGCATATGGAGAAGGATCGTTTTATGGTGTTGATGCACACACCAATTTGGTGTTTCTTTCGTGTTGCGGTTGGAGATGGTCTAATTGCAATATGTAACAAGCTCATATGCATACTAATTCTCTACCAATATCAGCATTTTGTTCTAATAAAATCCCATGAGGTATTCCTAAATGACTACTAACATATCATGGAAGTGAATTCAATACAAGAACAGAATCAAACCAAGAGAATGGTTGAGAAACTTACAGTCAGGGTATACTATATCTTTATTCTGGATGGTCTCCATCTCCTTATAAACATCTGATTCCAAAATTTCCTTTGCCATTGCTCGCCATGGTACATTGGTTTTCTCAGCCGTACTGTTGAAACAAAATTCAATTCAATTCAATTCAATTCAATCCCCCAATAAACACATCCAATATCAAATCTCCATCACCAAAATACTAACCCTAAGATAACAAATTAAAGCAATAATAACCTGATGAAGACTTGTCTAGCGCCGAGTTTGAGCAGAGAATAGAGAGGCTTGAACGAAATTAGGGCACCAACGAGGCGGGAAAGAGGCGTTTTACCCGTCCAATTAGGTCTTTCCAGATTACCTTCTTCGTAGGACGCCAATTGACCACCTCCACTCATCATCCGGACGGTCATGGCGGATTTTGTGGTGGATTTAGTGGCCTTGTGAAAGTGATAATGGCTGCCATATCTAGATTGGGGGAAGACGCAGAGTGCCATCAACGGGAGGAGCTCTTGCGGTTTTTTTGCGACAACCGGCGCCACTTATCATCTTCTTCTTCACATTTCAAAATCTGGCGTTATCTTGTTTATCCATTCAAAATGTGACACGTCACAAAAAGTCCTTCTTCCTGTATTAAGAGGTAAACATTCGGTAGCATTCAGACTTTCGGGGCTGTTTGTTTGCCCGTCAATGATGCTATTAAGAGGTAAACATCTGAATCGGTAAGGGAAAGGGTTGTACGGCATGTATTTCTAGCATATCTGAACCGCTCACCTTGGTCTGAATCGCTCCTCCACCACTTTAATTTTCAATTCAACAAGTCTGGATAAACCTTACTCAAAAAATATTGTGAGAGCATCTCTAAGGAGCTGTTTGGCAGTTGCTGAATGGTTTGGTGCTGGATGATTAAGTGGTCAGAATGATTAAGAGGCTCTTATGGTATGGTGCAAAATGAAATATGGTGGTTTGGTAATTGTTGAGCATGAAATCAGGATTGTGAATGGTTAAAAGACATCCAGGGTACTAAATCATTCAGAGGGTTTTGGAACCATTAAGAGGCAATCCATTTTTTTTACCAAACAGAATTCACCTCTTAAAGATTCAGAGAGATTGCCTCTTAATTGAACTGTCTTAAAGATAGAGATTGCCTCTTAATTGAACTGTTAAGAGGTAAACAGACACCACCTAAGATATATAGAAAAATCATCGTTTACTAACAGGGTAATTCTAAGACAAAAGATTTTTTCTCAACCAAACAAATTTCTCAAAATGAAAATTTTAGGAATTTCCTGTTTGCTGTAAGAGATCATCTAAAATAAAGAAAACATGAGGTGGATGAAAATCTTCACAATTTGAAGATTTCACCAAATGATGACTCGTGAGATGGAAATGGTTCTTTGTTCATCCTATGAATAAAATTGTTTGAAATTAAATGATCAAAAAAGATATATAGTGTTATATTTGTCGTATTGTGTATTTTGATAACATAATTAATTATGTATGGTTGGGTTTTGATGAGAAATGTTATATTTGGTGAGAAGTATGAGAAGTGGTTATTCACCGTCAGATGAGAAATGAACACACATTATAATGAGATGCATCAAGATAAGATGTATCATGATGCACCAGATCAATTCCCTTATAAAGTATAATTCATAAGAGGGCATAAGATTAAAAGTGATCAATGGTTCAGATCAAGTTCTTACGTTTCTAATCGTTAACTCAACTTCTTATACGATATTAAGTCTAATTGTATAATCTAGAAGATAAAGATTTGTTATAGATGATGGTAATCTTTTTTTCTTTTTATGAGATTTTGACTTTTTACGTATTCATTTTTGGACAATGTGTATATTAACTTTTGAGCAAATTATTATTTGGTACCTCAAGGTTTTTTTATTACGGATTTGGTTGTTTATTTCATTTATTACATAATAAACCTTCAACTAAGTAATTTGTCTTGGATTTGGTTATTTATTTCATTTATTACATAATAAACCTTCAACTATGCAATTTGTCTTGAATTTGGTCCCTTATATTAGCATTCATCCATCTTTTCTAGTTAAATATAAGCGAAAATGGTGATTTTATCATTTCTACATACCACAAGGTCCAAGTTCTGTAACCCATTATTCTATCTATCATTTTTTTAGCTTGCTATTATCAAGAATGACAAAGAACCATCATCAGTATGAGTCACAATCCGTTCGCACCATCAAACATCATCAACCAGAAACATAAGCCAAGAAACTCAAACACAAACTATAAATATAAGCAAAACCGATAATAAGAAATATTGAATCGTACTCAAACGAGGTTATTCATTCCATGGAATCACTTTATGAATATATATTTGTCTCAACCCTTAGTATAAATCGAAACTTGACCTATTAATAATAAACTTCAAATCCTACACTATATCAAAACCCTAATATGCATAAACTTTTATTTGTGACAACATCTGGAAAGATCAACGATGGATGTATGATGAACCAACTAAAGCAAGGGGAAGGGTGGCTGCAAGATCGCAATTGAGGGAAGGGAGACAATCACCACCTCAGACTCGGGGAATCGTGTTAGGAAACTGTAACAACCTTGAATTCATATGTATGCTAAAAGTTGGAATTATCTTTTAATCTTCTAGTAGAGAAAAACGCTTAGAAACGACTCAAAACTAAGGTTGAAGGAGTCCAGCTGCAGAATCGGTTTCAGAATCAAGAGAAGGCACACCAGAGACCTGCGTGACCAACCGTGCGGTCTTAGCCGCAGCCAAAGCCACAAGGAGCACTATGTGGTCGAGTGTTTTTGGGCGCGCGCGACTTACAACTTAGTCTTGGTCGTGAGGAAAGTCGCGCCAACCTCCTAACCTGCATTTAAGACACGATTTAGGCCCCTTTTCTCCCATTCCTCCCTTCTTCCCTTCTCTTCGTCTACATTAAATCCGAAGGTTGAGCATTTATCACTCATATGCTAGACAATTAAGGGTTGCATTCATCAATCTGATGAGTTTTTGCCACCCCTATAGGAACATAAAACATACATATGGCAGCGGAAATAAACATATGAATATTCCTATAGCAAGTGTTTACTCTAAACCCTCCAAAGGATCCTAGCCTAATGATTATAAGCAACATAAAAGAAAAGAAAAGGAACAATAACTACCTCTACCAGCNCCTCCCACGCAAGATGCAAGTGTCCAAAGTAGAACACCTCAAGTGGTTCACACCCAATGAACCCTCAAAAGATTAAACTAAGAACTCTTGATTTAGCATTCCAATAAGATAGTCAAATGCTAGAGATGAAAGAAGAGAAACTTCTAGATCACAAGGAAGTCTAAAAGTGGGATGCATAGAATGGAAGAGGAGACCTCTATTTATATTGACAAGGGAATGCCAAGGTTTGGTGTTTGGGGAGATGTGGGATGCTCACATCCTCCAATAATATGCCACCAAGGCTTATAGACAATGTTCCAGAACCTTTTAACCCCATCAACATAATTTATTGTCCCTTTAATTAACTTCTATTATCCTTACAATTGAATTAATTAATTAATCTCTCTTTATTAATTAATTAATTCCTCTTAGTTTCTGATTAATTTATTACTCAATAATAAATTAACAAACTAACTGATTTCTCCTTTCTTTTATCCTTAGTTAATACTTAGGGTTATTGAGGGCAACCCAAATGAGTCATTGCTAATAATGGAAAGTTTCCAAGACAGAAACCTTCCTAGAATAGAAAGTTTCCATAAATAGTTATGATGTTGGACACTATTCCAACACAATCAAGTCAAAGATCCGAGCTAGAAGACACAACCCAAGACCTTCATCTCTTCCACTTTTGGTGATACGTCATGCTCAACTTTATCTTCGTGCCAAACTCTTTTTTGTACACCATCCCTAAGTTTAAAAGTTAAACGACTATGTCGATCTGAAACAAAAGACAAGGGCACACCATGCCTTGAAATTACTTCATCGATACATAACTTTGGCTACTTATCCATTGGCAAGGTTTCTTGATTTGATTTGCAAGAAAATGAGCATTATTAGTCAATCTGTCCACCACCACCAAATTTGTGTTGTGACCTCTCAATGTCCACGAACAACTTTGTTACAATGTTTATGGTGATGTGGTCCCACTTCCATTCTAGAATCTTCAAGGATTTAAGACTTTCGCATGGTTTTTGGTATTTTGTTATGAATTAAAGGCAAGTTACATACCTCTTACATAATTTGTGACATCGAGCTTGATGACCGCTCACCAATAAATTTATCTTAAAATCCTTGTACATTTTTGTGCTACCGAGATGAATGGAATACTTGGATTTATGAGCATCTTCCAAAACAACTCCCGATTTATTAGATCTAGGTTGAAACAACTCACCACACGAACACAATTTAGGGTTTTAATTTGTTTCAATTTTAAAAGGTTTTTCTCATTCTCATATGTGGTTTTAGATTGCAATTTAGGTTTGAATATGCTTTTTGGTTTTCGTGAGTTTTGGTTAATCCTTTCTAATCTTCCACCAGATCTTCAAAAACATATGATTTTTATGCATTTGGATTAAGTTTCTTACTTCTACTTCTTTTCCTTATGGTTTGATTCAATTTGAAATGAGTTTTGGTTTCTAAAAATGGGTTTTGATTCATGGAAGAAAGAAACAATGAGTACTGATTCATGGGTTTGAAGTTTTAATAGTAGGTTTAATTTATGCATTTGAAGTTTAAATAGTGGGTTTAATCTGTGCGTTTCATTTAGATTTAGGTTCTTCTTGGTAATTTAAGAATTGGATACTCTTCATGGGGGTGCGAGTTTGCCACAAAAGATGACCGAAGGAGGTGTGAACTTACTAGACTATGGAGGTGTTAAGGGGAAGAGTAGGATGCATCAATTTGTTGTACACATGCTTTAGATATATTTATGGGTTTACTTCATGAAAGTATATCCAACTTGTCACGAAAAATTATTGTATGTACTGTACTTCCATTTTTACCATTTGATATATCATAGTTTAAGAAATGGTCATTGTATGTATCCAACTTTATCAAAACCTATCATTTAATGTATCCAACTTGTCAAAAGTGTATCCAACCTATCACGAAATACATTAAATGGTAGGTTCAGGGCCGTCGATTGGCATGTTAAATCTTGGTTTTTGAACAGGGCCTCGGGGATTTTGGGGC